>JAWPHD010018079.1:0-41537 GCA_037043455.1 Cyrtodaria siliqua | reverse complement strand
TATCCCTTATACAATGATAGATTCATAGCAGCGGTTTAATGCATCGATTTTAATAAAAACAATCAAATAAGTTTTTCTAATACAAATTATGGCTCGTACAATTCCAGTAGGTACACTCTACATGTCAAAACACATTGACCTTCGGTTTTTTTACGTTCTCTCCGAACAGAACATGTAAAAGATGTCAATGCCAAATGTTACTAAATAAGCGACAACAAATATTCCGTTAATAATAGCAACAGTAACGTGTGGTTTCTTTTTAATGATCTTCCACAGTTCCACACATTTTACAATGAATCAACAGTTGAACAACCACTTCTACTCACACCGGATACCAGACCACGGTAAAACTCGGTCTTCTCTCCTGTCCAGTTGACAAAATTTAAATCTGAAACAAAATATTATAATTTGATTGAAATCTGATTATTGCAGGAGCTTCCGCAATATAAATATATTGTTGGAGGTTGCATTTATAGGGAGTACACCATGATTTGTATGTTGAATTGTAATTAGAATTGTTCAAATACATTATCTCTGTATTAAATGAATAAAACTTAACCATAAACACCAAAAAAAAAATTACACTAAAGCTATAAACTCGCGTCATGTGTAGATATCGCCGAGGTGTTACGCGTGACTACTATTTACAACTCGGGGACTTCTATATGGCCTGTTAAGACGTTTTGTATTAATAGTTGCGATGTATTATAGGGAACTGGCAATGTTGAGAAACCGTTTTTAAATTAGTCAATTCATAGCTTTTAATTGTTTTAAACAAGTTTAGCCTTGATCAAATTTAGCTGCATTAGCAAAAGAAATATAAAAAGATCGGACATGGAAAGCAGCATTCAAGGAGGACAGTCAACCACAAAACACAGAAACAACCACGCAAACAGACAAACAAGAAGGCAAAAACAATGATAAATGCAAACGACATCACAAACACAAAAGGGTTGACAATAGGGCTACCGCCTTGGAACGGTCAGCGGCAAAGTAGGCCACTGGGGTTTAACCCGGTTCTAGAGTGCACCAAATCTCACACTTACCCTACTGTCATCCAATTAAAACAGGACAGTGTAAATAAAGAAATCCCCGCCATGATCTAATCTCTAACCAACAAGGCAGCATCAATAGGCAATATAAGTAAAACACAAATATGCTCGTGTAAATATAATACAAAAAAACAATAGCCTAGAAAGTCATAATGAAGGTACTCAAGTTTGATCTGAGATAACGTTAACGATCTAGCTTTATAAACATGAGTCGCTTTGTCTAGATAACATACCATTAATATACATTTATAAATGGATCAATTGATAACACTCAGTTATCTTTCCGCATTTTTATCCAACGTTTCAATGGGATTCATTCCTTGCAAATATGGGTTAATCCCACCGAAACGTGGGATTAAAGTGTAAAAATATTACATTTGATCAAACTTTGTATTTTCCTTTTCTATTGATAGTCTTATCTAATATAAAGTAGACTGGAATACTGCAATTACTAAAACATGTGTGTATTAATATAGCTTTATTGTGGTTAAATTGAACAAAATGAATCTGTATTTGGTTCTTGTTAGGCAATACTCGGAGAAGATATCACATTATATCATCATATAAGATGTCCATGCAAGTCGTTATTTACATTTAATGTTAATGTAACTCATGTTATTTTCACTGTTGCCTAAATAAAATCACATACTATAAAAAGGTAGGCCCCGCGTCATATAATAAAAAGGCCCCACGCCATATTATTAGTAAATTCCCCGTTGTTCGAAATATGATCAGGCCAATAATAGCATAATATATAGCATTTTTTGGATATTGAATATCGTTTGTACTTCTCACATATGATGTAATTTATTTAGAACTACTACTTCAACTTTGACTAAAATCTAATTGACAATGTTTTCTGACGAAGTGTTAAACAAACAAGCATTCGACTTATGTGGCTTAGATAAGTAAGATTACCTGCACATTTACACGTGTGAAGAAAACGAATGCTGCAACATGACGCGCCTATGGCTGCTATGTAGGACATTACGACGAAGATAAAGGGATACTTGTGATGAATTTTTTCTCCATTTCCCAACTCTATAAATATCATCAATATCTACAAAATTAAGAACAAATGACTGTTATATAGATAAAGTTTTAATGTGCAGAAAACTGTTCTTGATAGTAAACTAAAATATGTAATATGTTTAAAATGCATCACATATGCTACTTATCTCATTTTAATAAATACTCAAAATGGTATCCATTGGAAGCAACACATACAAACAAGAAAGAAAAGTTGCAGACTCGGTTTTTATTGAGACTGTTCATGAGAGGTAGTATAAGGTGTAACACCTCTCACACCCCCCTAATCGGTATTCTACTTTAAAGCCACACATCTTGGGCTTGATTATCCCAAAAGGACTAATAAGCAATATTATTAGAAATACTTAGGAGCTAATTTAATACCCATACTTTTTAACTAAAATGAATAAATATTCGTATTTTTAAAAACCTCAAACATTCTTTTAACAGCTATAAACATATCCGATGAATGTATTTAAACTGAATTATTTAGATAGATTCATATGTACTTATTGAACCACTCAATATCCGAAATATTTCCAGATACCGGATATTGCTTAGACAGTTATCCAAATAAAATAAAATACAAATCAAATATATCAAATGCAATCTTAAATCGTTAAAAAACCTACCTGGATTATATCACAGAAAGTTCCAAAAGCCTGAAACCCTACAAAAACTTTCCAGTATATATCGCTATTACTGCATACATTATCCGTTGACTTTGTTACATGTATCTCTTCTATGTCAACTCGGAACTGATGGTAACTGTACCAACCAATACCTATATCTGCCAGCATCAACATGACACAAAACAATCTAAACACTATTCCACCACAACTTAAAGACATGTTGTTTATTGAAATGTATCGGGACGTTAAAGTAATTTAAACGTAAAATAGTTTACGACTGCTTTCAGTATTTTTAAATCACTCCATCCATTCAGTATTGAGCTTTTATATGCTGATGATTTCGGAAACTACTTTGTTCTAAATATAGATATCGTAAAAACACGTGCTCTATTTCATGTATTTAAAGAAAACGATATTGAAACAACGAAATAATGCTGTTGATATGATGATTGTTTTTAACTCATGCAGAACTTTCAAAACTTAATGTAATACTTTTTATTATCATGATATGCAGCAGGTAACATATTGCTTATTAAGCTGTAAGATTTTATTGCTAAAGATATTTCACTCTGTCCAGTAAGAATGCGTATGGTCGTGTGTTTTCTATGCGTTTTCAGTCATGTTTTCTGAAATTGGGAAATGTTATCAGCTATGTTATCCTAATTATAGATATGGAATACAAACACAGGCGTTATGTATATAGATAACGATAATGCGACTAATACATAGATAACATATTTCATGAATAAGTTCATTTTACGAGTAAATGGCATGTCACCCAGATACGAACCGATAACAAAGAAAGCATACACAAGAAGTGACACGGGTAAACGTCATGTGAGAAAAATATCCAATGTAAAACCTGATCAGATAATGAAACGCTATAGTATACAATTACGGTCGTTTTTTCGAAATAACATCAGGTTTTTTTTTTTTTCGCCCGGCTTTTTCACGTATGTTTACCTTTCGTTATTTTGACATTTCGCATGGTGTATGTTAGAATTGTATAAAGGATTCTTTTCGTTTTCAAAAAGAGATCAGATGCTTCTAAAATAATCGTTGCATATAACGAGCTTTTGTGTTTTGTTTGCTTTGTGTTTAACGTCATTTTCTAAGACATTTTAAGATATATATGACGGAGAGTTTTAAAGTATTTTAAGAAGAAATATAAAAAAGATCGGACTGGGAAAGTAGCATTCAAGGAGGACAGTCAACCACAAAACACAGAAACAAACACGCAAAGCAATAATAACTGCAAACGACATCACAAACACAAAAGGGTAGACAATAGGGCTACCGCCTTGGAACGGTCAGTGGCAAAGTAGGCCACTGGGGGTTTAAACCGGTTCTAGGGTGCACCAAACCTCACACTTACTCTACTGTCATCCCATTAAAACAGGACAGTGTAAATAAAAAAATCCCCGCCATGATCTAATCTCTAACCAACAAGGCAGCATCAATAGACAATATAAGTAAAACACAAATATGCTCGTGTAAATATAATACAAAAAAACAATAGCCTAGAAAGCCACAATGAAGGTACTCATTGACTTGGCAGAAGCCAGAGCAGTAAGAAAATAAATCATTAAGGGCACGACAAGAAAGATCATGGACAAACATCAAACGCCACCGTCCCAATGGGCTTTAGGTAGGCGTCATCATAGGGTCCACAGCATGTCCGGTCATCGTACAATTAAAGAGGAAAGCATAGTGGCGAACTGTAAAAAGGGTCCACCACCAAGCATGCAGTACGTCGCAAAATGATAGGGTCATAACCTCTTTTGATACACCTTTTAACAAGTTAACTCTTCTGCGACAAGGACTATCACAATCTGACTTCTATGGAGATGTGATTTACAAACTTCGTAAGATCCTTGGTCATACTCACTTTCATACAATCTGTATTAAACGTGTTTAAAAGTTTATCAAAAGAGGTTATGACCGTATCAGTTTGCAGCGCACTGCATGTTTAGTGGTTGATCCATTTGCAGTTCAGTTCGCCACTATGCTTTCCTCGTTGATTGTGCGATGACCGGACAGATTGTGGACCCTATGATGACGTCTGCCTAAATGCTTATAGGACGGTAGCGTTTGTTGTTTGTCTTTAATCTTGTCTTGTCGTACCCTTAACCATGTGTTCTCTTATTCCTCTGGATTCTGCCAAGTCATTGAGTACTCATTTGTGGCTTTCTAGCCTTTTTTTATATTATATATACATAATCATCTGTGTTTTACTTATATTGCCTATTAATGCTGCCTTATTTGTTAGAGAGTATAACATGGCGGGAATATCTGTCGTGTTTATTGGGATGACAATAGGTCAAAAATGAGGTTTGGTGCACCCTAGAACCTGGTTTAAACCCCGCGGCTTTTTTTGCCACTGGCCGTTCCAAGGCGGTAGTCTTTGAATGCTACTTTTTTTGTTCGATTTTTATATCTAATTTTAGTGGTGAAGGCAGACCACATACTTCTTTCCTGGGTAGAACCAGTACAGTATTCCTCCCGACATCCGTAAGAACCGATACTTTCTCACAAAAAATACTGGAAAGAAGATTCTTTTGAAGCAAAAATCACAAACACTAGAGAATAGTAACAGAATCGGTTTTATTGAGTCTGCTCATGAGAGGTAATACACCTCGTACAACTCCTATCACTACTGATGTGAAGTCGAACTTTTTCGGCCGTTTCCAAAGGTCCATTCTCATACTCCTTTTCCCAGTGCAATGTGAACCTGCAGCGGTTAGAGACGCGATGGTTTAAAACTAAGTGGATTATACGTATTTAGAACCCATGTGTAATACCAACAAATAACACTATAACTTTAAAACAAATATGAAAAATAATAATGTGTTCGTATTAAAAAAATCATGATTTTCTAATAAGCGTCAGTTTGCAGTTGAAACACTTATTTACTACTGGTCGGTGGTAAATATTCCTTAAAAAAGTAGAACAAATATATTTGCTAACTCTTCGCCTGATTCCTACTGTTCAGTGTTTAATATGAATGGTTCCATTACGTGGTCCGAGTATTAACTTTCATACCCCATCCAACCCCTTCTCCAAGAAGCGAAAACTGGGTTAGCTGGGGTATGAAATAAAACCCTAATATTGGCTTAGAAAGTTTATATGTTGTATAATTAGAACACTTATAAGTAATGTTAAGCCGGTTATAGCATTTTTTTCATTATTTTTTTTTTATTAAATCCTTCTAATATAAGCTTTCCCATAGCTTAATGGAATGAAGGCGGGACCACGTAATGTCTAAGGAAACATAGGTTATAACATACCACGCACCATAACTCTTTTTAACTAAGTTATGCCCCTTTAGGACTTATAGCTTGGAACCTTACACAGAGGTTTAGAAACAACAGATGACATGCAACACGCAAGTTATATAACTATATAATATTTTAGTACATATATATGAACAGTGGGATACCCCTTTTAGAACAAAAAAGGCATACTCTGTTCAAAAAGCCGAAAAGCGTAGGCAACAGGTTACCTGTTTAACAACATCACAGTATGAAATAAAACTTCGTAATATAAATAGATAACATTCCATATGCACGTTCCCTAACCTTGCGACCGTTTTTGCCAAGTTATTCCCTATTAGAATTAAGCTAAATTGGGTAACACGTATTGTGCACATGCTTTTTTCTGTCTAATTACTTTTTTTAATTAAAAAAACCACATATATTCGGGATCAAAAAATACTAAACTGAACTTATAATAACTCTGTTATCTAACTTAACATAGGCATTTTTCAATTTGAGGTCAAGATGTTTATATAAGCTATAATTTGTTTAGCCATTTCACAGAACAGAACGAAACTTCAGCCTTTTTTGCCACTGACCGTTCCAAGGCGGTAGTCCTATTGTCAAACCTTTGTGTTTGTGATGTCTTATTTGGCCTTTTATTCATCTTTAAATGTGTTCTTTGTTTCTGTGTTTGTTTATGGTTGACTGTCGTCCTTGAATGCTGCTTTACCTGTTCGAGTTTTATATCCATATTTAGGTATCAATATTGAGATTAAATGTGAAAACAAGTCGATCTTTAGTGAGACATTCAACGGTAATGACATGGCTATGTTCAATATTTAAAACATATACTAACACGAGTGTTCATCAAGAATTCTACGTAAAAATGTTTTACAAAATTATGCCCGCGTTTCGATTGCCTTTCTTAGAAAGTTTTTATATTATACATTTTATATGTGACCCGAGATTGCGTTTGTTTCCGTTCAAGATGAGAAAATTGCAGGTAGTCGAACTTGCAGTCTTGCTGTCCTTTCTATTTAACGTTAACTACGTACTTAAAAGGAATCAACGCAAATTGAGATAAAGAAATGGTCAGTAGTAGAATAAGATTAAATCCCATGTTCATTTTCTTTAACAACCGTTAGATCGTTCATTAAAGATAGATGTGAATACTTTGCCTTATAACTGAACACGGTAATCTGATGTCAAGTATCCATTCTCAGTAGGTGGCATTTGTTCTTTAATATAAACAAGAACCAAGTCGTCGACACAGCATCGCGAATCTCCACAAGTACTTCACACAGGCCAATAAATGTTCACCCCCTTGACTTTTTATCTAAATCTAGGAGTAACACTATTTGCGTTGATTATTTTGTTTATAATAGTATGTATGTTATTATGTATGTAAGACCCTGTATGTAAATAATACTATAGAGTATTTATGTACTTGAACTTTTCACCTTATGTAACCTTGGAGCAATATATACTGTGTAATATCATCATAACATTTAGTTGGAGAAAGAACAAAAACATGTTTAAATCTTAAAGGAAGCACAGACATAACAGTGACTGCTGGGATGACGTTTCCCCCATCAATACACACTGAAAAAGGATCCCTTGGAAGCCACAAACACAAACAAAAGAGGAAAGTAGCAGACTCGGTTTTACTGAGTCTGTTAATGAGATAATATACGGTGCAACGTTTCTCACGCCCACTAGCACCGAGCTTAAGCGGTTTTATACTTGATTTGTTGATTTGTTATCGATTTGGAACCTTACTAAAATGACTGGCATGACATATTGAGGACTCAGTGCAAAACTATCCTAACCACATATGAATAAAGAAGGAGATATAATAGTTTTGCGCTGATCCCTCGATGTATTTGGTATTCTAAAACATTGAAAATAATTGTGACGATTACTTCTCTGAGCCTACTTCATGGATTACCATGAAACTTTACAGGAATGCTGCTTTTGATGTCTAGTTGGTCTTAAGTAATTTAAGATGGCCGCCATACTATAAATATATTTTAAAATACAAGTTTGTGGTGACTACTTCTCAAAAACTATAAGTGGTATTGATTGGGAACCTTTACTAAAATGACTGGCATGAGATATAGTTTGTCCTAAACACAATGCGTTTAATTCGATGTCAATCATGTCCGAAAGCGGCCATCTTTGTTTACACAGCTTTATATAGGAACAACTTGTGACGAGTACATCTCTGAAAGTGCTGGTCTTAATTTCATAAAATTTCGCATGTTCCCATTGCTGATCTAGCTATCAAAATCTATCAGTAGGGCTTCAACATTATTGATCTCTTGTTATAATGTTATAACAGACATGTTATGTTGAGTTTGTCACCTGCTAATCAGAGACATATTATTTAATATAATACCAGTCGGTCTCTGGATGGCTAACTCAATATTGATAATCCGTTCTTTGCTCTTATGGTCCATCAGAGCTCACGTTGAATAAAGCCAAAAGTTCGGATACCATAGCAGCATTTCTCGATCGTCATCTCTAGATTTCAAAAGATTACATACAAACTAAACTATATGATAAAAGAGATGAACTTAAGTATGGCATCGTTAACTGTCCATATTTAGATGGGGACTTACATTGTCCTACACCATACGTGGTTTATATCTCCCAGCTAATTCATTTTGCTAGGGCATGTAACGGTGGTAAGGATTTCAATTAGTGTAATCAAGTTATTACAAGCAAACCTTTTTAGCAAGGTTTTCGTTATCATAAACTACGTAGATCTTTCTCAAAGTCCTATCACCGGAACGTAAACGTGCAGAAGAAATATAAAAAGATCGGACAGGGAAAGTAGCATTCAAGGAGGACAGTAAACCACAAAACACAGAAACAAACACGCAAACAGACAAACAAGTACAACATAAACGTTAACACTTTTCTGCGTCTAGGAATATCACGAGGTTTAATCTATGGAGATGTGATCTATAAACGTCGGAAATTAAAGGGGTATGACGGATATTCTGACCACTTTACAAAATTATCCGGACATTCGTCAGAAAATGATACGGCCTTTAGTATGTTGTATTACAGTCAGTTACTACGCTTAATTTTTCTCTTGTGCGATGACCGGACAACCTCTTGTGACTCCATGATTGCACCATCTGAAACCCTGAAAGGGGAGGATTGTGCATGAAAGTTCGTCCCTCGGGTTTTCTGGTCGTACCCTAGATTGGTTTTCTCTCTGGCTGCAACTGCTGTGGTTGTTCAGTATAATTCTGGATACATCCAGAGGTATTACTAAATTTGCAAATATATATGTAATATACATTTACATTAATATACGTGTATCGTTTCTTAATTTCTCTGGATGTGGATGTTATTGGTATAGATTTACTTTGATTGGGTGACTTTTATTTCCATCGTCTTGTCAATTTGAGCGCTGATAACAGGATAATAGCGAGGTGGTGTACACTTAAAATCGATTTAAACTAACAAGTGGGCCATATTGCCTACTGACCGTTCCAAATCGGTAACCCTGTCTTCACCATGTTTTTGTATTGAAACCCTCCGCGGTATTTTTGCCACTGACAGTTCCAAGGCGGTAGCCCTATTCTCAACTATTGTATGTTTGTGATTTCTTATCTTGCCTTTTATATGTACTTTTTTTTGTTTCCTTTTGTGTTTGTGGTTGACTGTCGTCCTTAAATGCTTCTTTTCCAGTTCGATTTTTATATGTACTTGTATACTGGCATTTTCGCTGTATAGTCAATTTGCTATTTGTTTGTGGTACAGTGCGGATCTACGGTGAAATCGTGTTTGGGTGTTGCGATTTATATAAGACCATTTTTCCCATTTTCGTTGTGCCCTTAATAGTGTATTCTCATATATACATGTTAATATATTGTCTCTTAATGCTGCCTAGTTTGTAACATGATTTACCCTGGCAAGGACTTCTTTATTTACACTGTCCCGCGTTATTGGGATGACAATAGGGTAGGAATGAAATTTGGTCACCCTAGGTTAAACCCCCAGCGGCCTTTTTTGCCACTTACCTTCCAATGCGGTCAACCCTTTTAATGTGCTTGTGATGTTATATACTTTGCCTTTTATTTATTCATGTAATAGTTGTTGATTCGATGCGTGATTTGGATGACGGTGGTCTTTGGATACTGCATTTCATGTTCGACTTTTATAACGTATACCCTGCGAAGCATGATACTAATACATTATTCGTACAAATATAAACTCTGTAAGACATAATACCGATACCAGTTGGAATTCTAATTAAAACAAAGAAAAGAAAGATTTCATTTTAAATTTATTTGCAAGTAGCAAGTTTACCCTTTTTTAAAATATAAACAAATTTTTTACATGACAACCAAATTAAACTCCCAAATAAAATAATATCAAGCAGTAGATCTAAATATTTTTGAATTGATTTGGATTTCTGTTTTATTTTCTTCAGAGAAGTTATTTAGTCTGTTAACATGTTAGTTATTAGCATGTTAATATTTTATCTGCCCAGCAACCAATTAACATGCCGTGCGTTTTCAAACCTGCTGGGCTCTAAGATGGGCTCTCAGCTAGATACAGACCCTTTTAATAGACATTGCTTATGTATTTTATAAAGACATGGCTTGACTCTGCTGTCTATTATTTTATAGACACTGTACTCGTATACGTTCAATACAGTACCAGAATGCGGATTACTTATGAACTTTTAGGCATGTTTATTGTTGATTACTGTATGTTCTACGAGTTTTTCAGAGTCTTGGATCGGACTGGGCTCCATGGGCATGGGTGTGGACTCCGAGCTTGGACCTTTATGTTTGACGTTTTTTTCAGAGAATGCAAGTTATTTAGTCTGTTAAAATGTTTGTAATTAGCATGTTAATATTTTATCTGCCCAACAACCAATTACCATTCAGTGCGTTTTCAAAACTGCTGGGCTCTCAGATGGGCTCTCAGCCTGATACAGATATTTTTTAATAAACATTGCTGTTTATTTGTACAGACATTATACACGGTACAATACAGTACACTAATGCGAAATACTTGTCACAATCGGATTAAACTCTTAACGTACTGAATGAATGAGTAAATTAATGAATGAATACTAGTAAATGAATGAATACAGCCTTGTGCCTGTCTATCCATGGTCTCTATAATACATGATACCGGCATATCTTTCAACAAGATCCATCTGCTAGATGAATTGAATGAATGAATGAATGAATGAATGAATGAATGAATGAATGAATGAATGAATGAATGAATGAATGAATGAATGAATGAATGAATGAATGAATGAATGAATGAATGAATGAATAAAGAATGAATAAAGAATGAATAAAGAATGAATAAATAAATGAATGAATGAATGAATGAATGAATAAATGAATGAATATGAATGAATGAAGTCGTCCCTCTGGAGATCAGCATCGGTAGATGTAGATAATAAGACTAAAAAATGGAGTTAAGTCAATAATAGACATATACAAAGTTCAAAAGACAAATTGCATCATACCATTTAAACTTGAAAACGGTTTTCTTTTTGCGATAAAATAATTGTAATATTATGCCGATTTGTATCTTGTATCTTGTAATATATTTAGGTAAACACCGCTATTTGTATGCTCTAATACAATACAGTATTTAGTACTGCACGGTAAATATGTATTACATGTAATATGTTACCGTTCATATTTTGAAATGTATGGTCATTATTGCAAGCAGGAATGTGAATACTAAATTATTGATTCTCCTCGATTCATTTTCTTAAAAAGTATGTCAACCTGTTAATTCATTTTCAAAAGTAAACTAGTCTTAAAGGCACATATTCATAGCGTTCTTTAATGTTGTCTTTTAATAGCTTAACGGTTAAACGAATGACCCTATTTCAAAGAACAATGTAATCTTCAATTTTATAACTAAATTATGAATTCGTGTCTTAAATACGTCGGTATTTAATAGTCATTATCTGATGTCTTTTCTGGGCTTTTGTCTAATTAACCCTTAGCTCGGTAAAATCAACTATAGTGATTTATGCGACCAGTGTAACCCAGATCACCCTGTAAGTAACTGTTCTCAGCTCGTCATTAACAGACTGACGATTGAATTTTTTAATATAAATTGTTTAATTGTTAGATACTGTCAGTCACAAAGACATAGCTAACATATATATATGGATCCAGTGTTTGTGAAAGGTGTTCTGTTCAAAATATGATTTTCTCTATTATATATAATACAAATTTAACGAAGAAAAAGTACAAAATTCAAAGAAGGAAAGTCCATAAAATTAATTTAGCAGGCCAAGGGCCAAGTAATGACATGAGAGTTTCATGGCTGTATTGCTGTATTAAACCAGTATGTACCGTGGTTTACTCGCTACCCTCTCAGCGGGTGTCATAATCTAATTAGGGCCGAGTAATTGGGGAGCAATAAGCATCCTATCATGGCCTTTTTAAGATGCTTAATGTAAAGAGCGTTTACAAACGTTATTATATGATTAATAATATTTGACCCGGGGATATAATTAAAATAGAAATCTCAATGGTCTTGCTTTATTTACAAAGACACGAAGTTTTAAACATTCCAGTTTATACTTTTCATTATATAAATACAAATAAAACAATATATATTTTACACTCAGTTAGGTTAATTAAAAGATTACTAAATAAAATCACCAAGAAACAATTTTTTATATTAAAATTAGTAGGAGATAAAAACAAATTTTCTTTCAGTATTTGTGTCTAAGATACTTTCCAGTGGACTGAAAATGATATTTAAATGAATCAAACATCAATATTTTGTGCGCAGTGAATGAATTTTCAATTGGCTTATTTTCTATCTGAAATCTCCGAAAAATGATAAATCGGCTTAAATTAAGTTCACAGCCATAAGGTGTCGCCATTTCAAACTTGCGTTAATTATACCCATCTTGAAAGGGCAGAAAATCATCATAAAAAATACTAAATATCAAGTTCGATGGAGAGGGCTGAGTACAAAGAACGGCTGTTTGCAGCATTTTGTTGTTTTTAGAGAAGAAGAAGAAATTGTATTGACTTAAACGTGTACATAGTTGTTCATCATATAAACATACATTTTTACAAATATTAACGCAATGACAAGATTAAAGAAGTTCACCAATTTATATTTTATGTCTGAACGGCTACATTAGTTCTTTAATACAGTGCATTTAAAACTATTAATAAGATAATTATACGATAATATGCGATAATAAATAACGAACGTCAGATAATTAGTGGCCAATAAATATTAATTAGTGTTGATTTGATAGTATGGATCATTGTTAGAATATCCGAAACCCAAATTAAGAATGTGTTTAGCTACAGCGCAACATCCACATTAAAATGTGAATATGTATATTTATTTTGAATGTGCTTAGTTTTTAACAAGATTGACTAAATCATCATGTTGATGTATAAATAGGAGAAGAAAATCTTTAACATCTGACTTTTCCAGATAAAGAACAAAGAAAACATAACTCTTCGATACCATTTGATCATCACTTTAATCAGGGATTAATTAAAAGTATAATTACTACCTTCTTTAATCCTAAAAAAATAATATCGGAAGTGATTAACTCCTGAGCATAATTCTGTTATTTAAACGATTCCTTTTATTGCCGAAACATCTGTGGTTTAACATAATTTACGGAAAAAGCATAATGGGACGTAAATGTAATTTTTTCATGAAGTTGTTATCTCGATTCCGCACACATTTAAGCATTATTATTATTTTTAGTTTTAAATTTAATTTTAATATTAATCATTGAAATAATATTTTCAGCAGTGTAATATTTCCGTTATAGAGAAAATGTTGAAAAATAAATCAATCAATCTATTTGGGTTATATAATTGGTCGTACAATTTTCGGCTCGCATATTTTAAATACGTATTTACATATTCACAACTCACTTGCTTAAAAAGGATTATTCTCGTGATTCACGAGAAACGGACATGACAAGTGCCTGACATCTCTTGTTGGACTCAAGTGTCACGGTTCCGGAAATCTCGAAATACTTTATCTTGTTGTTTAAGCATAAGCAAGTAGGGGATACACATGTGTTTTATTATCATTTTTGACGTTTGACCGATTTTTGAAATACTCTATACTGGTCCCATGTCGTGCTGCCTATATCGATCAGCTAATCATTTAAGTCAGACTCTATTGTACCTATACCTTTAGGACGCCCTATTGGTTATAAGTTGGAGGGACTAACAACCTTAGAACTACACAAACACACGCACGCACACAAACGCACACAAGCACGCACGCACGCACGCAAGCACACAGCTAATCATTCTTGCTTTACTCTTATGATGTTTATATAGAAATAAAGAAATAAAGAAGTCTAAGAAAATTGGGTAAAGAAAGATAAAAATATCCGACAGGGAAAGCAGCATTCAAGGACGACAGTCAACCACAAAACACAAAAGCAAACACGCAAACAGACAAATGAGAAGGCTTGGGGTAAGTTTGATATTTAGTTTGCATTTTCGTTAGATGAGCAGTTAATTTAGACTGCTTCATGTTATGTCTGAGAATGTATTTCTACATGAAACAGTTAACGTGCTGATAAGTTTCTATATATAAGGTACAAATATACATTTTTAGACATAACATGTACCATACTGGATACATTATGTATATATATTAATTGTACGCACAGGCAATATGATTTAATTACATAGTTTGATTTTTAATTTGACAAATACATAGTCAAAATTACAAGAAATTTTGTTTTTACAGGGGTGTCAGTTAGAACTATAGCCTCCGTCATCCTCATTTGTAACTCGGTTTTAATGAACTATGTGTTAATAGTTAGCTTACTAAAAGTTTAATGCAAATGAAATACTATATTGTCCATATATAAGCGTGTTTTGTAAAAGAAAACGTCATAGCGCATGTCTGGTTTACAAAATTGCTTAAAAATCTCAAAATCACATTTTCTCGGTATGCATATTTTATTGAATACATAACTCTAGCAATTATAGTAATTTATATCGGGATTTCAATTCTTACAGATGGCGTGATTTTATCACTGAAAAATCGACCGTCATATATAGTATTAAATGTGCTGAAAATGTCGCAACCAAACGTCTACGCTAACCGCCATTTTTTTAATACATTCGTGTTCGGCGGTGTCCAATAAAACCGAACATAGGAATATATGATCATATATGAGAACGAGGCTACTGATATAACTTGGTGTGACTAGAAGTGCGGGGAGAAATGAGTAGGTTTTGGTAGACTTAACAGCTTAATATGTGTTTTAACTCTGGCATGTAAATACAAAATAAAAACGTTAACGACCGACCTTCTGTTTTACCACAATTTAAATATGTAAAAGGGTTACATATTTTGTTTGGTGCCGTGCGACACAATTATTTGGAACGAAATATTCGTGAACATTTTCGCGTGAAGAGTTAGTGTGTTGGCAGAACATTGACTATTTGCGCTGGACACAGTTACAAATAAAAACGTGACTAGAAACTGAATAAAGCACCTGGACAGAGAAGAGCAGCAGGCTGGTGAGTTGTTTTGTTAATCCTGACTTGTATAGACATAAATATTATTGTTATACAGGCATAAGTATAAATCTTATACAAACATAAGTATTAATCGTTTACAGGCATAACTATTAATCTTATACAGACATAAATAGTAATCTTATACAGGCATAAGTATTAATCTTATACAGACATAAGTATTAATCGTTTACAGGCATAACTATTAATCTTATACAGACATAAATAGTAATCTTATACAGGCATAAGTATTAATCTTATACAGACATAAGTATTATTCTTATAGAGGCATAAGTATTAATCATGTTATACAGACTTAAGTATTAATCGTAAACAGGCATAAGTATTAATCTTATATATGCACATGAAAATGAATTTGTACCAGAATGTGTAGGGCCGTGGGAGAAAACATGTCGGTCTTATAAATACTATGAGGATACAGGATGTTGCACACAACATGCTTGTCTTTTTGTTATATATCGTATATGTGTTGATATTACTATGTATGTAAAACACTGACACTAACATATGGTTAAATCAAATCTTTAAAATCCTTGTAATGGAAAAACAATCCGAAGGAATTAAAAGATTGATACGAAAATATTAAAATATATTCAGGTTTGAAATAATGGTCCGGCAGACAGAATACTATGTGTAGCCTATCGAGGAAGCGAGGGTCCGGCCAATGATTTTCTTAAACAACAGCTGATCACGCTCAGAGGGTCCGGTCAATGATTTCTTAAACAACAGATGATCACGCTTAGAGGGTCCGGTCAATGATTTTCTTAAACAACAGCTGATCACGCTCAGAGGGTCCGGTAACTGATTTCTTAAACAACAGATGATCACGCTAGGAGGGTCCGGTCAATGATTTTCTTATACAACAGCTGATCACGCTCACAGGGTCCGGTAACTGATTTCTTAAACAACAGCTGATCACGCTAGGAGGGTCCGGTCAATGATTTTCTTAAACAACAGCTGATCACGCTCAGAGGGTCCGGTAACTGATTTCTTAAACAACAGCTGATCACGCTAGGAGGGTCCGGCCAATGATTTTCTTAAACAACAGCTGATCACGCTCAGAGGGTCCGGTAACTGATTTCTTAAACAACAGATGATCACGCTAGGAGGGTCCGGTCAATGATTTTCTTATACAACAGCTGATCACGCTCAGACTTTGTGAGAGGGGTGGAATTAAATAGGAATTAAGGACAAGATTTGGGGAATTTTTTGATTTACCGTACGCTTTTCTTTACATCAATCAAGTAAAACAATACCCTATGGAAACAATTCCAGTATGTGCGGAACGGCTTTTTACACCTGGAGAAGATGCATTTGATGGACAGGATAGGCAAGCAATTGACAGACAAATAAGAGGGTATTTAACATTTCAATGGAGATTCGTCTTTCTGGGTTTCTTTGATTTTGAAACAATACCACTTTTGTTTACTTTTGTTTAAATTTACTTTTGTTTAAATAAAAAAAAGCCCTTTTTCCAGCTCAGGGCCAAGTCACAGTTTGCTTTACGGTTTGTTTTACACATACTATGTTGACTAAATCAAACCGAACTTAGATTGTTTCAGAGACTTCCGTGTTAAAAGTCAAATCGCTGTTGACGAGCCATTTGAATCCGCGGAGTTCTTGTTAAGTTAAACATAATTTCCTATGCTTCTAATTGGTGTTAGACTCTGGTAGAGTATACTGAAACGCATAAGAAACGCAACTCGGGAATTTCCGTTATGTATTGTATACACTGCACACTTAATTCCACATAATATTCCAAAGAAGTTCCAAGATGTTTTGTAAAACAAAAGTTGCACTTAATTAGAGAAATGACACAACTGTGATGTTGTAGACGTTTTAATCACACTACATCTTGTAACAAGAAATTCATAAATATTGAAGTTCCTCTTTGAAAAACTGAGCCAGTTCAATACTGTATATAACGTAAAGAGTTTGCAAAATTGTGCATCCTAAGTTTGCTCACATGCTTGAGCCAAACGCGTACTCTGTCAATAATAAAACTTTGAAGGAATACTATTTGCTGTATTATGAGTTGTTTTAGTATTTTTTCCGAAAGGAAAGGTCTTACGTAGCTATTGTACCATTCGATTTACAGCAGCATATTGTACATACAATATACAGAGGACATTTCCGAGTTGTGTTTCTTTTGCGTTTCAGTGTATATCATGCAAATTATGATATATATTATTCGTAAACATAAAAACTTACAATAAACGCAATACCGTTACTAGATGGAATTTTAATAAAAACAAAGAAATCAAAGATTTGTCTTTATATTTATTCTCAATAAACAAATTTACCTTTTTAAAAATACAACATGTTAACCCAATTTAAATCATATCAAGTTTTATCATAGTCGGTAAGTATTTTTTAATTGTTATGGAAATAAACAAATTTACCTTTTTAAAAATGCAAATAACATTTCTAACATGTTAACCCAATTTAAATCACAAATATTACATATCAAGCTTTATCATAGTCGGTAAGTATTTTTTAATTGATATGGAATACTTTGTATTCTTCATATTCTAATATACTTCCGATAACTAAGACATAAGAAGAAAAGTTGTATAGGCTCGTTTAAACAAAAATAAAACATTATTTACATTATGTAACATATACAATGATAATTAAAACATAATTTTATTCAGCATTAAACCACAGTACAAAAGTTAAAAAACGAGCATTTAAATACGAAAATACAAATTATGTCATAATAAAACATACATACAACAAGCACATTAATATAAAACAAAACAGGTATTTACTTTCTAATACGTTAAAAGTTTGTCTTTTGAGATTCGTCCTCTCTGACAACTCGAGAAACACAATGGACTGATAAAAACATACGCTGTAATTATATTACCCCGTCTTTATAAAAGGGACACACAGCAAATTTTAAGTTTTTGTCAATTAGTCAAATTAGCGCCTTGATTTATTATTCCTGTATCAGTTTGACTTTAAGACTGCTTGCATATAATTACATATCATTTTGTGTTTTCATCTCTATTTTTATATATTATATCAAAAGTTAGTAATATGCAAAGTGAATTTGCTTTATACGTTTCTGATACTTAATAAATGCAAGTTACGTAGAAACTTAACTGCACGCGGCGAGTTTTAAAAAAACAAGATTGCCATGTGTTCTTTTAAAATTAAACAGTTAACATGTTTACCACACATTAATCGTAAAATTTAAACATATATACATAACTGTACTGGTCCGAGAGGTGGAAATTCGAATAGATCAATTTTGGTTTTCAACCTAATGACTCGTACACATTTTTCAATACATATGGTCGACGGGTGGTTCTTTTCTCGAACGAGCGTAAATGAAACGACAGTAAATCAGATCATAAGATATAAAAAATGTATGCATTTATAAATACAGATAAGAAAATCGAACATGAAAAGTAGCATTCAAGGACGACAGTCAACCACAAACACACACAGAAACAAAGAACAATTGAAAAGATGAATAAAAGGCCAAATAAGACATCACAAACACACAAGGGTTGACAAAAGAGTTACCGCCTTGGACCGGTCAGTGGCAAAATAGGCCGCTGGGTATGGGGGGTGGGGTAAACCAGGTTCTAGGGTGCACCAAACCTCACACTTACTCTACAGTCATCCCAATAAAACAAGTGTAAATAAAAAATCCCCGCCATGAACTATTCCTTAAACAACAAGGCAGCATTAATAGGCAATATAAGTAAAACACAAAGATGCTCGTGCATATATAAATACAAAACAAAACAATAGCTTAGAAAGCCACAAAGAAGGTACGCAATGATTTGGCAAACCATTGAGAGCACGACAAGACAAGATTGCAGACAGCATCAAACGTCACCGTCCTTTTGGGCTTAGGTAGACATCATCATAGGGTCCACTGTCCGGTCATCGCACAATTAAGGAGGAAAGCTTAGTGACAAACTGTCAATGGGTACACCACCAAGCATGCAGTGCGTTGCAAAATGATAAGGTCATAACCTCTTTTGATAAACCTTTTAACAAGTTTAACAAAGATAATATGAAATTGATCATGACCAAGAATCTTACGAAGTTAGTAAATCACGTCACCAGTAAGAGTATGAAAATTTCCTTCACTAACAGTGTTTGAGTTCCTCAAATTCAAAAGAGAGCAAAACCAAAACTGCAAAATGCATGGAGTTAAATAAGAAAAACAAAATATAACAATCATATTTTTCACTGCTTTTTTTCTGGAATTTCTCATGTTATCAAACTTTTAAATTCTACTCAGACATAAAGTTATAATGTTTGAACACATATGTGACGTATACGTTTACAGCAATGTTATATTCGTGATCAGATAATAGTATGCAAATTTACGTTCACACTTTCTTTTTGGACTAAAAATAATAATAAAAACCTAGATTGTGTTTTCTTTAAACACATATTGCACATAGTAACAATACAACTTAAATATAAAAAACTATATACAAGCCTAGTTAGTAAATAGTGAGACATAATAACAGTCGTAATATAAGACATCCATGTATCTAAACGCAAACATGTATTGTAAGATTGTACTGCGTAATATCTATAGATATATATATATATATTAAATTCTAGTATGTTCACTTTACAGGTCAAAACACATTGACTTTAATTTACTTTACGTCCTCCGAACAGAACATGAAAAATATGTCAATTATAAACGTTATAATATAAGCGGCAAGAAATAGTCCGTTAATAATAGCAATAGCACCGTGTGGTTTCTTCTCTAGATCTTCCACAATTCCACACATTTTACAACATTTGGCTAATATCTCGGTGGCGTGGATCAACAGTTGAACAACCACTCTACTCGCACCGGATACCAGACCACGGTAAAACTCGGTCTTTCCTCCTGTCCAGTTGATAAAATCTAAATCTGAAACAAAACATTGTAACTTAATTGAAAATAAATATAAAATTCAGTCATGGAACCAAAGAACAAATGAAGGATATTAAGGCACGGTGTATGATATCAACAACATAACTGGTTGACAATAGGGCTACCGCCTTGGAACGGTAATTGGAAAAAAAAGGACGCAGAGGGTTTAAACCGGGTTCTTGGGTGCACCAAACCGCACTCTTACCCTATTGTACTGTCATCCCAAATAAAACGGGACAGTGTAAATAAAGAAAACCCTGCCAGACTATATCCTCCAACAAACTGATCAGCATGAATCGCGCTATAAATACTGAAATGTTTATCTAAAAAATGTTCAGGTATAAATTAATATTAAAAAAACATAGAAAGCCATGCATCAAGTACTCAGTAGCTTGGCGGAAGCCAGAGCAACGAAAGAGTAAATAATTAAGGTCATGATCGGCGATGTAAATACATTGTTGAGGGAAGACAGTTCATAAGGATTTATATTTGGTGCATAAATATTCACATTTTCGTTCTGTATTAAATTGATAAAATTCGAAATGAACCATAAACCACCAAAAGAAGTTACACTGAACATATAAAATAAAATACCCGAAAAGCAAATCGCAATGTATTGCAAAGCGAGAATGATGTGTATGAACTGAGGTGTTCAGCGTGACCATTTTTATTCCTATATGGCCTGACAAGACGTGTTATAATTTATAAGTAGTAATAATATGGAACGTGTAATGTTAGGAAACCGTTCTAAATTAGTCATTTTGTAGCTTTTTATTTATTTAAACAAATTAAGCCTCAAAGGCCGATCAATTTGAGATAACGTTAGCGACCTGGCTTTATAAAACAGTCCCCGTTTTGTCTAGATAATAGACCATTAATATAAATGTACAAAATTGCAATAATATATCAATTGATAACATTCAGTTATATTTTTAAGCCTTAATCCAACGTTTCAATTGGATTTATTCCTTGTAAAAAGGTGATTAAATCCCACCGAAATGCTGGATTAACGTGTAAAAATATTACATTTTATAAAACTTTGGTATTTCCATTTTTTATTTTTTAGCTCAAGTAATATTTCCCCTAGACTGGGATCCTCCAATTACTAAAACACGTGTATATCGATATCGACCGTGTATCAAGTATCAGTGTAGATTAGAACCATACAATTTACATTAAATCACCCGATGTGCATTTAGTCACACGTTAATTGAAACGACTTATTAGAAACGTACGCTTCGTTAAAACGATAAACTTGTGTTACAATGCATGTTTTATAAATAAACTATTCTGTTCAGCGTACTTTAATAGCGGCATCGCATCGGATAGGGGCTACATTGTACTTTAATATTTAAAATATTTATTCAGCATAATGGGTGCAGTTTAATTCTATTCCATTGATTCTTTATGTTGTAAGCTTCAGATTACTTCGTCAGCTGTTTCATTTTACGTTTTAGCAAGCATATTCGGTCTTTAATAAAATCACATAAAATAAAAAATGTATGCTTTTTAGGTCCCATGTCGTATTATAATCAATATAGCCCCATTTTTTCGAAACCTTATTAGGCTAATCATAGAATTCTTTTAGAATTTGTTTTATTATCCTCGTCAATAGGTCTAGGACGGGTCGAGTGCATCCCGCCAGAGATACAATTTTCATAATATTTCATGCATTAAGTCTGATAAGACTCATGAGCATATGATAGGATAGCATATATCAAATGCCTGGATATTAAATATGTTGCCTAATCATAGGATAGCACATTGAGCTTTTTTTGAATATTCAGTATGTTAACTTTGTACTTTTTCATATATGATGCAATCTATCTGGAACTACTTTATAATTTTGTGTAAAATATAAGTTTTAACAATGAGTCGAACTATACTCAGTTGCAAAAGAAAGTGGACACTGAGTTTTGTTTAGATTTAATTGTATAAAATTATTTTAGAAATAAACTGACAAATTCCAAAATGAATATGCCATGTTTGGTACCAAAGTTTTTATCATTCCATTGCCAATATCGTGTTTTCATTTGTTTTTCAATAGGTCTAATCATTAAGGGACTGTGGCTTGATAAAGAGGATAGGGTGTAAAGTAAAATTGTCCAGTTTCTTTTGCAACTGAGTATATATGGCCTAGATAATTAAGATTACCTGAACATTTACACGTGCGAAGAAATGTAATGCTGCAGCCCGACGCGCCTATGGCAGCTAAGTAGGAAACCAGGACTAAGGTAAAGGGACACTTGAGATCACTTTTTTCTCCATTGTTCAACTCTCGTATTATCAACAATATCTGTAAGATTAAGAATAAATTACTGCTATTTAGCAATGGTGATATAAGTCAAGGTTAAATGTGCAGAAAATTGTTCTTAATATTAAACAAAAATATATATCACATATGTTATTTATCTTATTTTAATACATTCTGAAAATGGGATCCCTTGGAAGCAAAAAAGAAAAACAAGAGGGACAAGTAGCAGGCTTGGTTTTCTTTTGAGTCTGTACATGAGAGGTAATATAAGATGTAAAACCTCTCACGCTCCCTATCACCAGCTTAAGCGGTTTCCTACGTTAAAGCCACAATTATTGGGCTTGACTATCCCAAATGACTAGAAAGTAACAACATTCGAAGTACTTAGGAGCTAAATTAATACGAATACTTTATACGTCTATGTAAAACTGTGACTCCCTGGGGCGGGGCTAGATTTGACTTGAAAAAACTTGTTAGAGGACCATAAACTTATGGTAAATGCAAAATATTAAACCTCTGCTTCTGGTAATTTCAAAGTGTTTTTTTTAAGTTGTTCCATATAAAAACCTATGTAAAATATATTACCCTGGGGCGGGGCCAAATTTGACCCCAAGGGTCACCATAACTATTTAGACAGATTGCACATATAGCACATATAGCTACTTATTGCACCTCTCTATATCCGAAGTATTTCCAGATACCGGAAAACAGAACACTACTTGTCAATACATAAATCTAGTTGGAAAGTCCCTAATTACTTTGAATCTGTTATTTCAATGTTAAACTGAATTGAATTGAATTTGGTTTTAAGGCGCACCAACACATGAAAGGTTATTTGGCGCCTAACATGAATGAACATGCCAGGCTCATCCTCTATTTACATCGAGATAAAATATGGAGAATGGGCTTAGAATCTTCTCACCTGCAGAACTGCAGAGTTGCTGCAAATTCTATAGTAGACACTCCATTTACGCTGGAGCCACGTTTATTGCTTTTCTGCCACTGCTCAGTAATTTGAGCGAGACGGCACCTGAAACAATGCATGGGTCATGATTTAGACCTTTAATGAGCATGAAAAAAAGAAGATAAAATGAACATGAATTTGTGGGGTGGGGACTACCGCCTGGCCTACCCATCTAACGGGATCTGCAATGGCCCTTTTCTTTGCCGGTGAACCACACGTGGCTATTTCAATGTTATGTGACTCTAGCTAACCGAAGTAGTTTAGATATAAGTCAAAAAATGTATTAATGCGAACAAAGTACAATACACTCAAAGATATCAAATGTCATTTAAAATCTCTTAAAAACCTACCTGGATTATATCGCAGAAAGTCCCAATAGCTTGAAACCCTACAAAAGCTTTCCAGTATATATCGCTATTATTGCATACATTATCTGTTGAATTTGCTAAATGTATCTCGTCTATGTCAACTCGGAGCTGATGGTAACTATACCAACCAATACCTATATCTGCCAGCATCAACATGACACAAAACACTCTAAACACTATTCCACCACAACTTAAAGACATTGTTTTAATTTAAAACTTCAAATTGGTACTTATAAGTAAATTAAAAGTAAAATAGTTTACGACACTTTTCAACATATAACTTTGAATATGATATTTATTTCTAAAGTTAATTCACTCCAACAATGAGAATGAGTAAGAATGCTGATGATCGAGTGTATTTATATGCTTATTTTTGGAAACTACTTTGTTCTAAATATAGATATCGTAAAAACCCATGTGTTCTATTTACAGATAACGATATTGAAAGTAGAGAATGATGTTGATAAACTGCATTTTTTAAAACTTCTGCAAAACTTTCAATATGTATAGGTTAATATTTTTGTTACCTGCTGAATATCATAATAAAAGTATTAATCTTTACATATTGTTGATTTAGCTGTACGATTGTATTGCTAAAGATATTTCACTCTGAGAAGAATGCTTATGGTCGTGTGTATTCTATGTGTTGTGAGTCATGTTTTCTGAAATCAGCTACTCTATTCTAAATATAGATGTTCAATAAAAAACCCGGCGTTATGTATATAAATAACGATAATGAAACTAATACATGGATAACATCAATCTTATTAAAATCATATCCTAATTACGCTTTGATATTCTCCGGTATAGTGTAGAGTATCGTATCGTGATAAAGGGTCTGATTTTAATTAGATTGGGATAACATAGTTCATGAATAAGTTAATGTTAATGGTGTTGATATAAAAGGGCAGGTTAAGTAATAGATAGAGTATGGTTGTTTAATTTAAACATCGAGATGGGCGTAGATGAAACCATACTTTATTTGTTTTGTACCATCCTTTTTATCAAAAGATCCGTTTTGTATCAGTAAGTGTGTGTATGCTAGAATTTTGTAGAGATTCTAATCGTTTTCAAAAAGAGCTCAGAGGCTAAAATTCTAAAATTTTCGTTGACTATAACGAGATTTTGTGTTTTGTTTGCTCGGTGTTTAACGTCATTTTCCAGGACATTTTAAGATATATATATATACATAACGGTCGAGGGTGGAGGCAGACCACACTTCTTTCCTGGGTAGATCCAGTACTGTATTCCTCTCGACATCTGTAAGAACCGACACTTTCTCGCAATAAATACTGGAAGCAACAAACACAAACACTAGAGAATAGGTTCGGACTCGGTTTTATTGAGTCTGTTCACGAGAAGTAGCATAAAGTACAACACCGCTCACGCCCCATAGCAGATTTGTAGTCGAGCTCCCAGTGCAATTTGAACCAGCAGTGGTTAGAGACGAGATGATTTTAAACTAAGTAGATTATCCGTTGTTAAAACCCATGTGTATAGTGGCTGATATGTGCCATCTCGTCTTTTCGTTATTTCGCCCGGCGTCTTTTCGCCCGGCGTTATTTCGCTCGGCGTTATTTCGCGGCGAAATAATGAAAATACGAGATGGCACATATCAGCCACCATACATGTGTAATACTATATAAATATTGCATCCCTGTGAGGGTGACAGTGGATATTGACAACATGAGGAAAAGCATGTCGACCGAGGCGAAGCCGAGATTGACATTATTTTTCCAAAGGTTGACAATATGTAAATATCACATCCTCTTGAGGGTGCCAATAGATTTTATCAACCCTCGAAATGATCATGTCGGCCTCGGCGATGTCGAAATTATCATTGCGTGGGTTGTTAATATCCACTGGCACCCTCAAGAGGATGCGATATTTATTTTATTATACCAAACAACCACTCCTATGTGAAATCGCATTAATAAGGTAATTTTGAACATATAACGTTGTTGTTGAAAAAATATATTTTTAGAACTGAGCTTTTCAAAAAGCTAACAGGATGCTACTTTGCTCCATCACCCGCTATGACGCGTTGAGGGTGATAGCGCGAAATATTAACCCGGCAGGGTATAGGGATTTTACATGGAGTGTTTACAGTGAGGTATATTAATATCCACTGTCACCCTCACTGGGATGCAATATTGATTTTATTATACCGAAAAAGGGGAAGTTTTTTTGAGGAAATGAAACATGTAAAGAAAGGTCCATTTCGTTCTTATTAAAAAAGAGGATGTTTTTATTGATTTATTAACCATTTTTGATTTAAGTACCACGTTATTGTCAACAAAACCATTATTCATATCTTTAAAAGGAAATGCACATTACTATCTATAAATAACATAATACATATGCTAACAACGTGTTCAACATAGCGTGTTGGTCATGGAAAAACCTATATCTATTTATAAACTTGCTGTAACGCCAGAAATGCATTGATCCCAGGATGATGCGATTGGGGTGGGGTTGTGTTTGGAGATGGGTTTGTGTGTGGGGGTGGGTGTGTGGGGGAGGGGGGGGGGTGGGGGTCCAGTGACGTCACTACAATGTGTGAGACGACAGTGCGAAATGTTAAATAGCAGTCTATGGGAATTTAGCACGGGGGATTGACATGAGGATGAGGTATAATAACAACAAATAACACTATTAAGAGAATAAAGTAGAGACTCGGTTTTATTGAGTCTGTTCATGGGAAGTAATGAAAGAAGCAACACCTCTCACGCCCCCTAGCACCGGCTTAAGCGGTATTCTACTTCAAAGCCACCTATAGTGGGCTCGTTGGTCCCAAATAACCATTAAAAATAACACTACTGATATAACCGTACATGTGTAGAAAATGACGTAAAACACCAAAAAAACACACAAACAAGCTATTTAACAACTTCATAGTATGAAATAAAACTTCACGCATGCATCCAATAGATACAATGCGGCCGTTTTAGCCAAGTAATTTAGGTAAATTGTACAACACATATTGTGCACATGCTTCTTCTGTCTAATCACTTTTTTAAATTAAAAAATACAACTGCAACACATACATTCAACTTCTATAACTCTGTTATCTAACTTAACATAGGCATACCCATTTATTTTGCAATTTGTGGTCAAGATGTTTATGTAAGCTATAATTTGGTTAGCCATTTCACAGAATAGAAGGAAACTTCACACATGTTTAGGTATCAATATTGGGATTAAATGTACATACAATTCGATGTTTAGTGAGACCTTAATGTACATACAAACCTTCAACGGTATTGACATGGCTATGAACAATATTTTAAACATATACTAACACAAGTGTCCATTATCAAGAAAATCTATGCAAACTAACGTATTTTTAAACGTATTTTTATAAAATTATGTTCTCGTTTTTTTGTGTGTTTTTTTGTTTTTAGAAAATTGTCTATATTATACATTTCATACGTGATCCCACATTTTGTTTTTCTGTTAAAGATGAGAGTTTATTCGGAAAGTTACAGACAGTCGAGTTTGCTGTCTTGCTGCCTTCCTATTTATAACTGACGCCATAATTATATTTAAAATAGAATCAAGGCAACTAGAGACAAAGAAACTATCAGTAGTATCATTAGATAAGATCCCATGTTCATTTCCTTTAACAACCGTTAGATCATTCATTAAGGATAGATATGATCAATTTGTCTAATAACGGAATACGGTAGCCTGATGTCAACTATACTATCATCAGCATAACATTTAGTTTGAGAAAGAACACAAATGATTTAAAACATAATTAAAACAAATATGTATCACCCGCCCACAAGGCCCATTTGAAATTAAATCTTAAAGGAAGCGCAGGAAATATCAGTGACCGAGGTGATAATGTTCTCCCATCAATAAATACTGAAAAATGGATCCCTTGGAAGTAACAAACACAAACAAAAGCGGAAAGTAGCAGACTCGGTTTTACTGAGTCTGTTAATGAGAGGTGTAACGCTTCTTACGCCCCTATCTCCGGCTTAAGCGGTATTATTAAAAGCCATACAGACTGGGCTTGATGAGCGCAAAGGACCAGTAAGTAATAACACTACTGATCCTTTAAAAAGTACCTAAACCTTTGAGATAGGTATATATAATCACCGCGACATACTTGAAAATGCATGACTTTGATCTTAATTATTTCAGCATTTATGTAAATACATACACTTTTCTAAAGTCATAACCACATGTGACAAGCTTTAATGCGTATGGTAAGTATGGAGGTCATACCTTGCCAGAAATCTAGTTTGTTAATTTGCTTGCTCAATATTTAAATCATACTAAAGTCATTATAAGTGTTGCACATCTCAATCGTGCATGTACACAACTATGTACATTAACAGGTGAACATGACTGATTCAGAAAACTGGGAGACGATTGCGATTGCGAAGTTAAGCAAACATATGTTGACAGAACTGTATCGTAAAGATAACATTTACCTAGCTGACATTTGTAGGCGATTTTATGGGAAATCCTACGGAAATTTGGGAGGATGAATGGGAGGGGCCAGTTTGTTACAAGGTCAATAAAATCAGATTATCGCACAATAGCATGTGCACTGTACGGAAGTAATCTGCACGATGTAACAGTAGTTGCATGTAGGTAAAACCCATCCTGCCCTGTACTGTACCACACACAATAATAAGTAAATATATAAAAGATAACAATCAACTTCATTCAACATACTCATATTTAATCATGGGACAACAACCAAGATTAAGATGGAACATGTACCAATTTATCATGTATTATAACAAACGCCACTAACGACAAAGGAGTTAACAGTTAACATTGTTATTTAAGTTATATTCTGAGTTGTCTAGTCCAACGACCTCGTTTGGGAAGCATGGGGAATTTGACACCATGTTGCCGTTGTAATCATACACCGTCCGTAACTGCGCATTTAATTTCTAGTATGTGATTGAGGGCTCTATTCATAGAGTATAATATAGTGTTCTTGAATATAAAAAAAACGTTTGTTTGTTTGTTTTGTTTTGTTTTTGTTTTGTTTTGTTCCCCCCCCCCCCCCCCCCCCCCCCCCAACCCCCGACACATTTTGAATGTCGCCTTTCCGAGACCATAGGTCATGTCGGTCATTGAGCGATATCCCCTGTTAACACCGCTCATATACATTGTCGTCAGATATCGCGTGGATAGGTATGAGTGCTTCATTTCTTGTAAAAAGTATAGGGCTCTGCAAAATAAAAAATAATGTATTGCTGTGGTGATTTTCAGGCACGTGTTGAAGACCCTTCCCGGGATCATAGTTAATGTGACACCTTTTCAGTTTTCCGAACGATCCTTTCGTGTTACCATGGGGAATGTGACACTATGGGATCAAGCTGATTTATAGGTTGTCAATTACTGCATAATTATGTACTAGGTTATATTCGGGTATCGCTCGGATGGTGATGAGTGGTCCATTACTTCAGTCTAATATAGGGAACTTGTAGTGTATAGCATGTTTTTCTGTTTTCAAATTTCATAATGCAATATAAACGTTTTTTATTTCGAATAGTATACATTTGTTATTTATTTGACTTTGAAAACAAACATTAAACTAACCCTTTGAGCGTTCCCGGAAGTACCAGCGCTAGTAATGGATGCGTGTGCAGTAGCTCATCCTACTTGAAATTGAAGTGTATTAGAAATTAAACGTTGTTTTTTGCAACAAAAATAATCAAGTGAATGTAAAGTGAAATCATCCTTTAGAACTGTTTGTCATCACTTCTAAAGCATGTGTTCACTTTTCCAAACTACTTGTCTGTAAAGAACACACTTTATTGTCCAGACCCAACCACAGAAAACTGTCTCATGATAAGTTTCGTTTCGCAAGAAATCACATTATACATTGTTTTAATATAAATTTCCATATACACGCCATATAATCCTGTGTGACTTCTGCTCACATTCACTGGGAAGTGATAGTTTGAGAAAAATCATAAGAAATTACAATATAGACAACAATGACTTTCAATTAAATATTCTGGTGGATAAATTTACCTATAGAGTCATGAATATCTAAGAAAAGTCCATTCAAACTGTGAACATGCAACACGTATATTCATACCTGGATGTGATTTCATACCGGGCTTACTCTTACGATATTCATATCAGCTGTATAGAGATATGTACAAACTACTTATCAAGAAGTCAAAGGATTTGAAACTCATATGTATAACGGTTTGTTCAAATAACACATTTGTTTAAGAAATGCTTTTTTCATGTGAATGTTGTTGTACAATTGAAAAAGGCGAACAACAAGGGTAGTTTACAATGTTTTACTTATGAATAATATGGCATCCGCTGACGCGTCGCAAGTAAAAAACTTCCTAGTCAAATGAACCATATATCCCCAGGAAATTTAAAACGTTCCTTATTGTTAACCCTGTGATTTAATAAACGTTTCACTTTACGATTCACATGTTGTAATCGGCATTCAGGTGTGACAACACACATTAAGAGTGTGTTTAGCATAGGTATACGACATCACGGTGAGTCATACATAGTAAGGTGCAAACATATTAACAATTGATGGGCTAGCAAAATGAAGTGTTTATTTCAAATCTTTAAAACTATTATTATAATTGTGACACTCGTAAGCTTTGGAATCGGATATGTTAAATTCTATCAACTGTTTGTTGACCTTATCGAGATATTCAAAGATATCGGAAAAGGTAATCCGTTTTCAGACCTCGCTTGGCTTCCATATTTGATCATTCAGTTGTGCACCACATTGTTCACAATAATGCAAGTTTATTGCCTTGTACGGGAACTGTGTGAAGATAACTACATGTACAGACATTGTTTTAAATTCTGCTTCCTTATGACAATTATCATTTATGGCTTTTCTGTTCTCCCAAAATCGGCGGTAAACATAATCTATCACAAATATGACGTCACAATACAGGAATGGTGGAACCAGATAGCGGATGTCTTGGACAGTTTCCTTGCCGGTCTTGGTGTCCTAGGATTTCAAACGCTACTTTTTATGGTTGTGATTAAAAGAAAGATACGCTCTTCTAGACTGTGGAGATGCATGCGTGCATATGTATCAAACGAAAAAGAGCAAATTGAAAAACTGACTTTTTTAACTCATAAGGAAGCCAGCTATCATACGAAGAATGAAGAAACAGACAGGGGCTGCTGTATCTCACGTTCAAATTGTTTTAGACATAACAATGTGGTTTACGAGAACAGGATTCATATACGTATGCGTTTCGTGAAGGACGACGAGAACGAATCAGGTTCAGAAATTGCAATACTTACGTACGAAGGCGATACCGAATACACAAATTGCAGTATCACTACAAACAAGGAAGACACTGTCTCTTCTTCATCAGATGAATCAAGTATACTAAACGAAGAAGATCGTGTTCATTCTGTTTCTGATGCAACTGTTGTCATAATTAACAAACATTCTATACTTTCTGATAAAATCGAGTCAATAAATATGCATAACTTAACCAGTTTATCAACAGAAGCAGATGCAGTGTTTAATGAATACTCCCAACTAGATTCAATGGCTTATGACAAAACTAGTGAAATTAAAGCGAAAGTTGTTAATCTGAGACGTGCCGAGTTAAACAAAGTATTGACGCTTTTAAAAGAGAAGAAATACGCTATAAAAGCAAAAACAGTTGACAAGATTGTAGCCTCTGGTCATAAATATTGCTGCAAGTACTGCATATGCTGTCCTGTGTTTATTCGAGGCAAAGGACTAGTGTGCACTTTATTAAATGATAGACCAACCTGTTTTAAAGTTTCGTTGTGTCTTGCTAGTATTCACTTGTGTGTATATCTGGTTGAACTCGTGTATATTTTTTGTTTTGTATGCTAAGACAAAACAAATAACAGTCACCGTGTTAAACCGTTAGTGTCAGTGACGGTTAAATAGACATGCATTCTAGGCTTATTTTAATCATACATGACCATCTGTGTGTTATACGTGTATTGCCCAGTAGCGTAGCTACCTATTAGGTCATTAGGCCAGGGCCTGCATATACTTTTCACATGCATGGTTGAAAATATGACAGTGAAATAATAGTGTATGACTTTGTTGAATTTTGCTTAAATGTATATCTAAATATACGCTACAACGCCTCAGAGACGTTCTACGTTTTTAAAATTTCCCGGGTAAGCATGCCCGGACCCAACTAGAAATAGTCGTGCCTGCACATGAAAAAAGGTCTAACTATGCCCCTATTGCCTATTAATGCTTGTTAGAAGGTACAGCTTTTCCCGAGATTTATTAATTTATAATGTCCCGTTTTATTGGGAAGACAAAAGGGTAATAATGAGGTCATGTGTACCCTAGAACCTAGTTTGAACCCCCAGCGGTGATGTTGCCACTGACCGTCCAAAGGTGGTAGCCCTATATGTCATCACTTTTGTGTTTGTGATGTTACATACCGTGCCTCTTGTTTATTCCTTGTAAATGTCGCATGTATCAATACGTGTTTTCGGGTTGACGTTGAATGCTCAATTTCATGTTCGAATTTTATATCTACTTTTAATGCAATATGATGTGTTCAGATATATACTAGCAGATAAACTTATATAAATATGTTTTCTTTGATTATGTATGTTAAATGACAAACGCACATTGTATAGTTAATACACTTGTGCTTGAGGATATTTAAGTCAGGTTTTGTTTTTCACTTCCAGAAGCAATTATATACGCTGACCGTATTTTTAAAGCAATGTGTCTGGCAATATATTTCAGAAAACAAATTATTAAAATCAGCTTATATATAATCTCTATATAAATTAGATGTCTAAAACAATAATATTACCATGACAATACTCTCAGATATTGATATAAAAGTAATATATCTTTAACGTTTTTTCATTAGAACATCATTTATATAACCATATGCGTGCGTTTTTTGTTTTTTATAGCATATTTTGCAACAATTATTTTTTGTAAAATGTCCCATGCTTATAGTGCTTGACAAAATACTTAGGGGTCATCACTTCGCTCCCCGCCTTTTATAGAGGGTTGACAGATACGTAGAAACAAGGTCCCCGTATATATTCGTTTTCAAAAATTATCTTTATCTTCAGACCTGACATTTTTGTGTTCATTACCATGCCATAATTCATTCCGATTTGTCTGGTCTAGGCTGATATAATAAGATTCTAAACCACCATTACATCCATCCATCTAAACTAACATTACATCCAGCCATCAATCAATCCATTAATCAATCAATCAATCAATCAATCAATCAATCAATCAATCAATCAATCAACCAATCAATCACTCAATCATTTAATAAATCAACCAATCAATAAATCAATCAAAATCGATTAATCAAAATCAATAAATCTATCTATATATATGATAGGAACAACCTGACCACGTGCATCTGTCTATCCCTGTATGTTTTGAACGGTCCTCCGTTAATTTTAACATCGTACAATATAGAAGAACTTATTAAAGGCATCATATTATCCTTTCTATTACCCTACCCTTCAACCCACCCACCCCGAACACGCACGCAAGCACGTACGCACGCACACACACACACACACACACACACACACACTGTCTATCTCCTTGTTAAACTAGCCTACATGCATCTTCGGTTACGCACAGTGACTTACTCTCCATGTACACGTCTTTCATCATGAACACGAGCGTATCGAAATGAATCATCCTTGGGTATCTCACGATGATCTTCATGAAGATGTAGTAACAGAAAATATTATAGTATAAAATCCCAAATCTGTTATTTAGACTGTTTTGTATTAACATATTGCTCATGAAATAGATTCATGTATCTTTTTATCAAAATCCATTAGGATAATCAGCCCATGTGGAACGGAAACATTTATTACATGTGATAGATAGTGATCGTATGCATAACATTTATGTTTTCTTTACACAGATTATAATTTAGATAATGAAAATAACATCGTACAGCATCCCACATTCAACTTCCCATACACAACTTATTTTCCAAATAAGGAAATACATATAGGAAAACACGTGGTAAAAGTTATACATACAATTTTATACAGTGTGTATACATGTATGTTTACTATGCTTTCATACTAATGCTGCCTTGTTTGTTAGATAGAGAATATAACCTGGCGGGGATATCTTTATTTACACAGGTCCATATTACTGGGATGACAATAGGGTAAGAGCGAGGTTTGGTGCGCCATAGAACCTGGCTTAAATCCCCAGCGACCTTTTTTGCCGCTGACCGTTCCAAGGCGGTAGCTCTATTGTCAATCCGTTTATGTTTGTAATGTCATAGCTTGCCTTTCATTCATATTTTAATTGTTGTTTGTTTCTTTGCCTGTTTGTGGTTGTCTGTGGTCCATGATTCTACATGTCCTGATCGACTTCAATATATATTTGTATCACATAACATGTGGTGTGGGAGTGTAATAACACCATTCAATATGTTCGATATTCCACTAGTGGTATAACATAACTTTAATGACGTTAATGACGTCATGGACTTCACATTAATGTACGTTTTCTGACGTAATGTGACGTTAAGAGCATCGCATTATATCAGTTTGCCAACTCGTTTAATAAATGCAATAATGAATGAGTACTCATGTAAGATCCTCTATGTATTGAGAGTTAACATAAAGTGACTATGGTATAATGTGTAGGTGAATTAAATCACGGCAAAGCATCGTGTCACTATAAAGAACAGAGTAAACATTGTATTTCAAATCCAATAGGCACATATGACGATTGATGTTTTAATGTTGGAGGCAGACCACCCCACTTTTCCCGGGTAGAACCAGCACTGTATACCTGGCTTCGTCATACAACATCCCGTGCTTCTGTTAGAATATGTCGTACTCTGCCATATATTTCTTCGTCTCCGAAATGTTAAGACAAGCATAATGTCACTTGTCTGTCATTATTGTATATTCTTGCTTTGTAACTCATGGACGTTGCCGATTGGATTTGAAATAAAATGTGTTGATGTGTTCTGTGGGAGTGTATTAAAGCAATGATATATTTATCATATTAAACTAATAATAAATATGCAGACGAAGGCCGAATCATCGTTCGGCCTTTTTTGTTTCGGAGTACATCGGAATTGTTATACATAAGCATACGAAACTGTCATACATAAGCAGCTGCAATAATAAATATTGCTTTTGGTGTTATATGATAAACTAATATGATAAACAACTTATAAAAATCATCTTATTTAAAACAAATGAATGAAAAAAAAGTATTTTCTTACTTTGAACAAAGTTTCTAAACAATTCAATAACTATTTAACAATATAATTTAATTAAATATCTTATCTATATAAATTAAATGTATAAAACAATAATATTACCATGACCGTTCACTCGGATATTGTTATAAAAGTAATATATGTTTAACATCGGAATTGTCTCTTCGATTTCCTTAACCATTAACGATCCTTAACCATTCTCGTCGTTAACCTTAACCATTAACCATAAAGAATTACGGAAATCGACGACGTGGTTCCATTGTTCGGTGTTGTACGGAAAAGACCGAGTTAACATGCGACGTCATCATACAAACATACGTCGTCATCATACGAAACTGTTATACATAAGCAGCTGCAATGATAAATATTGCTTTTGGTTTTATATGATAAACGTAATCTCCCATCCTTGCCTATTTAATATAGAATTTATTAATGAATGAATGGTGTTTTACGGCAAGTCGACACATAACATTTTATCCAACTCGTTTAATAAATTCAGTATTAAACACGCACTCATGTGAGACGCTGTATTTATTTCACCATCTACATAATATACTCGTTGTGTGGACATTAATACGATAGTTAACACGTCGCGACGAATAATATTTGATTGGTAAGGTAGGATGAATGCATCAAATAAAAACGCTTAAGTTTAATGAGATTTAAAGTAATTCATTTGACAAGTATTTACCGTGTAAATGCATAAAGAGTGTAGACAACTGCAACTTTGTGGATATGTGACTATCAGTATTTATTAACATTCATACTAGGCCTAGCGTTCGTTTAATGTAGTGTGGCGGCTATAAAAGGTATCCCCGTGCTACGAATCAGTAGTGTTATTGTTACTGGTCCTGCCAATATGTATGTGGCTTTGAAGTAGAATACCGCTTAAGGCTGTCCTAGTGGTTATAAGATGTGTTGCTTCTTACATAACCTCTATGAACTAAACCGAGTCTATCCTCTTTATTCTCTTGGTTGTGTTTGTTGCTTGGAAAGGATCTGTGTTACTATTTATTCAAATAATAGGATTTTCTGATTAAATAACAGACCTCTGTAGTCCGGTTGTATCTCCAGGGGCACTGGATATTCTGTATCACAATCAACTAGCTATCACTTTACAATAATAGTTATTTTCCATTTACAGCGTCTCCGTGGCCGATGGGTAACAATACTGCGTTGTAAACCTTCTCGCCTCTCACCACTGCGGGTTTGAATCCCACTGGGAGCTCGACTTGTAAGTGAGAAAGTGTCGATTCTTCCGGATTAGAGGAAGGTGTACAGTACTGGTTCTACCCAGGAAAAGTGGGTGGTCTGCCGAAACTACAAAACATTCGACCGTCATATATAACCTTACATGTGTTGAAAATAACGTAAAACACCATATAAACATATTTACCGTTTACCTTTATATAGTTTTTATAGTAACTGCATAAATGGTTAATTGTGGTTGAAATACAGTTGTTACACAGGATTGCATATTGTTTACACGTCACTGGTAGTTTCCATGGTGCAGCTGACAGTACCTGCGACCAATGTATGTTCTGATGACGTCATGTTGATCGCGTTATGTCAAATATCGTATAATATCAAGTCAGTGTTGAGTTAATAACATCCTATGTATTGCCAAATGTGTGATAACAGATAATTCGAGTTATGTCGCGGGATAATATACCTTTTCAATATCAGGAATATTGTCTGATGACGTTTGTGTATAAAGTCTGTTTCAAGAAAACATACTTGGTTTGGGACAGTGTGCCAAACATGTTACACTTATTATCATTTTCGAATACTGCTGGAGACAAAAACCGTTGTTATTCATAACAGTGTAAACTATAAATACTGATAAGGGAGATCCTTTGGAAGCAACAAACACACCCAAGATAATAAAGTAGCAGACTAGGTTTTATTGAGTCTGTTCATGAGAGGTAATGTGAGAAGCAACATCTCTCATGCCCACTAGCACCGGCTTGAGCGGTTTTTCTACTTCAAATACTCAGTTGTTGGACAGTGTGCTCACTTAAAATAGTATTTAAGATAAGGGACAGTGTACCCATTTGAACAATACCTTATGGGACAGTGTGTCCATTTTAAATAGTACCTTAGAAATGGGAAAGTGTGTCTATTTCAAATATTACTTTATAAATCAGACAGTGCTCACTTTAAACATTGCTTTTATAGATGTGACAGTGTGCCCAGTGGCTTGTTAGTTCACATATATGGGCAGTGTATTGAAAAGAGACTATGTGGCTCACATATATGTAAATACACAGCAGAGTATTGGTTAAAGGGATCATGAGCCCTTTAGAAGAGTTATAAGAAAGAAACAAAATCAAAATTATATTAAATGCAACTTCAGTAGTACAGTGTACTCACTTGGACAGTACAGTACTCCATATTCGGTCAGTTTTCCCACTTAAACAGTACAGTACTCATACCGTATTCATACAGTACTCATACAGTACTCAATATTGGGTCAGTTTGCCCAATGTAAATAGTATATTGGGTCAGGTGGCCAATGTAAAAGTACATTAGAAATGGGAATGTTAGCAAAGTTGCATGATGCTTCACATATCCAGGCAGCATATTGGATAGTAACTGTGTGCTCAACCTATATCTTCCCCTTACACGTTTAGCTTCCCTTTGGTTGGATGTTCTGCTGTGTAGTTTTATGTTCATCTAACTTATACAGTTTCAATTCAAATTGAAATTAATTCCGTCTGATCTTCCAAGTCAGACAAGTACAGAAAACAATATAATATTTATCGCTCATCTACTTTTCACTTCTGACAATAATACACCCAGGTTACCTGCACTTTATATGACCGAAACAAAACATAAAAAAATGATTTTTGTTGAAGTAAGGAAAACGGATTAATGTTTTGATAGAAAGCGGGTTCAGTGTTTTCTGTACTTTGATAACGTTAGTCAGACGACCACGCACTAAACATGAAACTGACCAATCAGCAATTTGGGTAAATATATCTTATCAGAGCATCCGCCTAGGGAGGTATGACGCCTTTGTCTGCGATTCAGGTTTGTTGCCTTTTTTCCCTGACCTCCCATCAACCCACCTAATGGTGTGCATCTGATAATTTATCATCCATGTGTTTCTGTCTCCAACCGTCTTTGAAATGTACTTCCCTTTCTAAAGAAAACATAAATAAGATATTTAGACGTAAACAAGTAAACACAATGTTCGGGATGCCTATGATTAAATATGATAACAATGCTTATTAAAGCATCGAGGCTAATATTCTTACGTGTCTGACCTCACTACTGTCTCACTCCACTATTGTCTCACACCACTATTAATCGTCCATAGGGTCCCATTGTAGTGTATCTTTTCGTAACACATTAATAACCGGAAATCTAAAACATGTCTTTAAGATTTTATTTTCCATTGATCCACAATTTAAAAGAGAACAACACATGCATTTTTTAATCGGCTTTTTTGAAATGCATGATTTTGTGACACCTATCAAAATGAGTGTAACAATTTGACAAATCCAACTTCGAGGTGATTTGACCCATCACGTCTAAAATGAGACAATGATAAGCATGGACTTGTCTGTTACTTCTTTCTAAAATGCTCCAGATATAAATGGACACACGACATTAACATTAGTCTCTCGATTTATTATTCCAGTATCATATTGACTTTATAAACCTGTTTGCATATTTTTAAATCAACACATTTTAGTTTTTAACTTCTCTTCTTTGTTCTAAAGTAGATTAACATATATTATTGTTGAAATATAATTAACAGTTAGTAATATTCGCAAACAATTGCTTTATACTAATTTTATTTTAATATTAATGATTGAACAAATGCAATTCATGTAGAAAAACAAACGGGACGCCACGATTTTTACAAAAATCAATATTGCCGTGTATCCTTTTATCACATGGGAAATGATAAATACATTAAATCCCTAAAACAAATAGAAAAAAAATAATTATATTTTAAATCTACTCTATAGCGAGTAGTCAAGGGAAGATAATAGTTGTCATGAGTCCTGGATTATTATTATTTCATGAGTCCTGGATTATACATTTTGAAGACGAAATAATATGGTCAAAATCCCTAAAACTATAGTTAAAGGTACTTCAGGCGATCTTGAAGAGTGATTGATGTAATTCGGGTCTATGTTCTGTGAAAGGTGCATTTTCTGTTCAACTTTTATACTTATTTTCATCTGTAAAGTGCATAAACATTGAAATTAGCCTCATCTTATCCGTATTGCAATTATTTAACCTTACCACACCATCTTATTAAAGACAAGCTAATTTCTCTTATTCAAAAAACATTCGCTAGAGAAAATACTACATTTTTGGCATGTAATAATATTAAAGCGTTTTTCACTAACGGCAGTTTAGACAATTATACTATGTGGACTTGCTATGAAGTTTGTGAAGCACTCATCTTCTTATTAGATAATATTTTCGTCAGGTATGGTACCACCGTTTATAGACAAATTGTTGGTATCCCTATGGGTACGAACTGTGCACCACTTGTCGCAGATTTGTTTTTATTTTGCTATGAAAGGGATTTTATGTTGAGTCTTTCACCAGATACCCAGGCAGATGTTATTGAAGCTTTTAATGACACCTCTCGGTATCTGGATGACATACTGAACATTGACAACCCTTTTTTTCCAACTATGGTTCATAATATTTATCCTAAAGAACTACGGCTTAATAAAGAAAATATATCTGATAATAACGCTTCTTTTCTTGATTTAGATCTCTCGATTGAAATGGTAAAATAATTAGCAAATTCTATGACAAGAGAGATGATTTTAATTTTGACATTGTTAATTATCCCCACTTGGATGGGGATGTTCCCCGAGCAACTTCTTATGGGGTGTATTTGTCTCAACTTATTCGTTTTTCTAGAGCTTGTACTCGAGTTGGGGACTTTAATATTCGTAATCTTTGTATAACTAAAAACTTACTCAATCAGGGTTACCGTTACCATAAACCTCGTAAAACTTTTGAAAATTTGTATTATCGTAACCCTGATCTTCTTTCCAAATATAAATGTTATTTAAGGACTCTTCTGCGACAAGGACTATCACAACCTGACTTCTATGGTGATGTGATTTATAAACTTCGTAAGATTCTTGGTCATGATCACTTTCATACTATCTTTGTTAAACTTGTTAAAAAGTTTATCAAAAGAGGTTATGACCCTATCATTTTGCAACGTACTGCATGCTTGGTGGTGGACCCTTTTACAGTTTGCCACCATGCTTTCCTCTTTAATTGTACGATGACCGGACAGGCTGTGGACCCTATGATGACGCATACCTAAAGCCCATTGGGACGGTGGCGTTTGAGGTTTGTCCATGATCTTTCCTGTCGTGCCCTTAATGGTGTATTCTCTTACTGCTCTGGCTTCTGCCAAGTCATTGAGTACCTTCATTGTGGCTTTCTACGCTATTGTTTTTTTGTATTATATTTACACGAGCATATTTGTGTTTTACTTATATTGCCTATTGATGCTGCCTTGTTGGTTAGAGATTAGATCATGGCGGGGATTTCTTTATTTACACTGTCCTGTTTTAATGGGATGACAGTAGGGTAAGTGTGAGGTTTGGTGCACCCTAGAACCGGTTTTATTTCAGATGGTCTTCCAGATGATGGTTGTCGTGGAAACTCTAGTGCTCTATTCAGTGTTTTTGATCATATATGATCAAATATGATAATCTAGGTCGGTGCTCTGACCACTTCACTGCATGCATATTCATTAGTTAGGTTAGTTCAGTTTGGAAAAGGAACACCGATTTCCGGATTAAGTTTTGGACATAACTTTTGGAATTATTTTACATCTTTCTTTGTGACTTTGTAACAATATACCTGTTGACTCTCGGACTTGTTATTTTCATACTTGAAGAAATATAATCACAAAATATTGATATGTGAAATAAATCTGTGTTTTTAATAAACCGAAATAAAACAATTAGTATGAAACATATGATTTGTATTTGTTTATTTTGCATACATTGTGCTACCTTACTGAGCGACAAAATAAAATTAGAACACCTCTAATTTTGTAACACCGTGATGAACCAACAATGGGCCAACGTTAGACCAATGTTGGTCCATTGTTGTAACAATAACAGTTGGCAAACATGTTGGTTTGGACCAACGTTGACCCAATGAAAACATAAATTTTCGTTTTCAGTGCAACAATGTAAATTTGTACACCAACATTGAGCCAACGTGGCGCCGATGAGCAAAATGACATTGGACCGACGTCGCCTACAAACGTTGGGACAACGAAATGTACA
>JAWPHD010018078.1:0-41541 GCA_037043455.1 Cyrtodaria siliqua | reverse complement strand
CCCTAACAGACAGACAGACAGACAGACAGACAGAGAGCCAGACAGAGACCCAGACAGACAGACAGAGACCCAGACAGAGACCTAGACAGAGACCCAGACAGAGAACCAGACAGAGATCCAGACAGACAGACAGACAGAGAGCCAGACAGAGACACAGACAGGCCAGACAGACAGACAGGCATACAAACGGACAGACAGAAAGAAGACAGACAGACAGACAGTGAGCCAGACAGAGACCCAGACAGAGAGCCAGACAGACAGACAGACAGACAGAGAGCCAGACAGAGACCCAGACAGGCCAGACAGAGAGACAGACATACAGACATACAGACAGAGACACAGACAGACCAGACAGAGAGCCAGCCAGCCAGCCAGACAGACAGACAGACAGAGAGCCAGACAGAGACGCAGACAGGCCAGACAGAGATACAGACAGACAGACATACAGACAGAGACCAGACAGACAGGCCAGACAGACAGACAGACAGACAGACAGAGAGCCATACAGAGAGCCAGATTGTGACCTAGACAGAGAGAAAGACAGACAGACAGACAGAGAGCCAGACAGAGACGCAGACAGGCCAGACAGAGAGACAGACAGACAGACATACAGACAGAGACCAGACAGACAGGCCAGACAGACAGACAGACAGACAGACTGACAGACAGAGAGCCAGACAGAGAGCCAGACTGAGACCTAGACAGAGAGAAAGCCAGACAGACAGATAGACAGAGAGCCAGACAGAAACCCAGACAGGCCAGGCAGAGAGACAGAGAGACAGCGAGACAGACAGCGAGACAGACAGCGAGACAGACAGACAGACAGACAGACAGACAGACAGACATACAGACAGACAGAGACCAGACAGACAGGCCAGACAGAGACCAGACAGACAGGCCAGACAGAGAGCCAGATAGAGACCCAGACAGACAGACAGAGAGCCAGTCAGAGACCTAGACAGGCCAGACAGGCCAGACAGAGACCCATAGAGAGACCCAGACATGATCCAGACAGACATTCAGACAGTCAGAGAACCAGACAGGCTAGGTAGAAAGACAGACAGACAGGCAGAGACCAGACTGACAGGCCAGACAGAGACCAGACAGACAGGCCAGACAGAGAGCCAGACAGAGACCCAGGCAGACAGACAAAAAGACAGAGAGCCAGACAGAGACCCAGACAGGCCAGACAGAGAGCTAGACAGAGAACCAGACAGACAGACAGACAGACAGACAACTAGACAGAGACTCAGACAGACAGACACACAGACAGAAAGCCAGACAGAGACCCAGACAGACAGAAAGACAGAGAGCAAGACAGAGACTCAGAAAGACAGATAGAGATCCAGACAGAGACCCAGACAGGCCAGACAGGACAGACAGAGAGCCAGGCAGAGACCCCGACAGACAGACAGACAGACAGACAGACAGAGAGCCAGACAGAGTACCAGACAGAGAGCCAGACAGAGACCCAGACAGAGACCCTGACAGACAGACAGACAGAGAGCCAGACAGAGATCCAGACAGACAGACAGAGACCCAGACAGAGACCCAGGCAGAGACCCAGACAGGCCAGACAGAGAGCTAGACAGAGAGCCAGACAGAGAACCAGACAGACAGACAGGCAGACAGAAAACTAGACAGAGACTCAGACAGACAGACAGACAGACAGACAGAGACTCAGAGAGAGAAACAGACAGACAGACAGACAGACAGAGACCCAGACAGACAGACAGACAGACAGAGAGCCAGACAGAGATCCAGGCAGACAGACAGAAAGACAGAGAGCCAGACAGAGACCAAGACAGGCCAGACAGGCAGCTAGACAGAGAACAAGACAGACAGACAGACAACTAGACAGAGACTCAGATAGATAGACACACAGATAGACAGACAGACAGACAGACAGGCAGACAGACATAGACTCAGAGAGAGAGCCAGACAGACAGACAGACAGACAGACAGACAGAGACCAGACAGACAGACAGACAGAGACCAGACAGACAGGCCAGACAGAGACCAGACAGACATGCCAGTCAGAAAGCCAGACCAGAGAGACATGCCAGACAGAGACCAGAGAGACAGGCCAGACAGAAAGCAAGACAGAGACCCAGACAAACAGACAGAAAGACAGAGATACAGACAGAGACCCAGACATGCCAGACAGAGAGCCAGACAGAAAACCAGACAGACAGACAGACAGACAGACAGCAAACTAGACAGAGATTCAGACAGACACACAGACAGCCAGACAGACAGACAGACAAACAGAGACTCAGAGAGAGAGCCAGACAGACAGACAGACAGACAGACATAGACCCAGACAGGCCAGACAGACAGACATACATACAGACTGACAGACAGACAGAGACCAGACAGACAGGCCAGACAGAGAACCAGACATAGACCCAGACAGACAGAGAGACAGACAGACAGACAGAGAACACGACAGAGACCCAAACAGGCCAGACAGAGAGACAGACAGAGACCAAGACAGACAGATAGACAGACAGAGAGCCAGACAGAGTCCCAGACAGGCCAGACAGACAGACAGGCATACAAACAGACAGACAGACAGACAGACAGACAGACAGACAGACAGACAGACAGACAGACAGACAGACAGACAGACAGACAGACAGAGACCCAGACAGGCCAGACAGACAGACAGGCATACAAACAGACAGACAGACAGATAGAGAGCCAGACAGAGACCCGGACAGAGACCCAGACAGAGAGCCAGACAGACAGACAGACATAGAGCCAGACAGACACCCAGACAGGCCAGACAGAGAGACAGACAGACAGACATACAGACAGAGAAGAAGACAAAGACAGACAGACAGGCATACAAACAGACAGACAGACAGACAGACAGACAGACAGACAGACAGACAGACAGACAGACAGACAGACAGAGACCCAGACAGGCCAGACAGACAGACAGGCATACAAACAGACAGACAGACAGATAGAGAGCCAGACAGAGAGCCAGACAGAGACCCAGACAGAGAGCCAGACAGACAGACAGACATAGAGCCAGACAGACACCCAGACAGGCCAGACAGAGAGACAGACAGACAGACATACAGACAGAGAAGAGGACAAAGACAGACACACAGACAGACATACAAGCAATTGTAGAAACATGACCCTGGATATTGTCCCTTTATATCAGCCCATGCATGTTCCTAATACCTGACCTTGGGTATTTTCCCTAAATACAAGCCCGTATATACGATTTATGTACAAACCTGAACCTGAATAGTGTCTCTTAATTAAAGCCCATACGTATTATGTACAAACCTGACCCTGACTATTGTTCCATAATACAAGCCCATACATACACATTATGTACAAACCTGGCCCCGACTATTTCCCTTAATACAACCCTATACATGAATCTAATTTACACACCTGATCTGGATTTAAGCCCATACATATTACTTATGTACTCAACTGACCCTGACTAGTGTCCCGTAGTACAAGCCCATGCATGTACATAATGTACAAACCTGAACCTATATATTGTCCTTTAATTCACGCCCATATATATACCTTATGTACAAACCTGACTCTAACTATTGTCACATAATACAAGCCCATACATATACATAATGTAAACACCTGATCATAGATATTCTCCTTTAATACAGGCCCATATATATACTTCATGTACAAACCTGACCCTGGATATTGTTTCTTAATTAAAGCCCATACATATTATGTATGTACAAACCTGACCCTGGATATTGTCCCGTAATACAATCCCAAACATATATCTAATGTAGAACCCTGACTATGTTCCAGTAATACACGCAGACAGAGACCCAGACAGGCCATGCAGAGAGCCAGACAGAGACCCAGTCAGGTCAGGCAGAGAGCCAGACACACAGTCAGACAGGCCAGGCAGACAGCCAGACAGACAGCAAGCCAGACAGACAGACAGACAGAGACCAGACAGAGAGCCAGACAGACACACAGAGAGCCAGACAGAGACCAAGACAGACGGACAGAGAGCCAGACAGAGACCAAGACAGGCCAGACAGGCCAGACAGAGAACCAGACATAGACCCAGACAGACAGACAGACAGACAGACAGACAGAGAGCCAGACAGAGACACACAGGCCTGGAAGAGAAACAGACCGACAGACAGAAAGACATACAGACAGACAGACAGACATACAGACAGACATACAGACTGACAGAGACCAGACAGACAGGCCAGACAGAGAGCCAGACAGAGACCCAGACAGACAGACAGACAGACAGACAGACAGACAGAGAGCCAGACAGAGACCCAGACAGAGAGACACACAGAGAGCCACACAGAGACCCAGACAGAGACCCAGACATACAGACAGACAGAGAGCCAGACAGAGAGCCATACAGAGACACAGACAAACAGACAGACATACAGAGAGCCAGACAGGAACCCAGACAGGCCAGACAGAGACCCAGACAGAGACCAGACATACAGACAGACAGACAGACAGACAGAGACCCAAACAGTCCGGGCAGAGAGAGAGAGACACAGACAGACAGACAGACAGACAGACAGACAGAGACCCGGGTAGAGAGAGAGAGAGAGAGAGAGAGAGAGAGAGAGAGAGAGAGAGAGAGACAGACAGACAGACAGACAGACAGACAGACAGACAGACAGACAGACAGACGACAGACAGACATACAGACAGACAAGGACCAGAGAGGCCAGACAGAGACCCAGACAGACAGACAGACAGACAGACAGACATACAGAGACCCAGACAGACCAGGCAGAGAGACATAGAGACAGACAGACAGACAGACAGACAGACATAGACCAGACAGACAGGCCAGACAGAGCGCCAGACAGATACCCAGACTGGCCAGACAGAGGGCCGGACAGAAAGTCAGATAGAGAGCCAGGCAGAGACACAGACAGACACAGAGCGAGCCAGAGACCCAGACAGACAAACAGAGAGCCGGACAGAGAACCAGAAAGGCCAGTGAGAGAGTCATACAGAGAGACAGACAGACAGATAGACAGGCAGGCCAGACATAGAGCCAGACAGAGAGCCAGACAGACAGACAGACATACATACAGACAGACAGACAGACAAGCAGACAGACAGAGACCAGACAGACAGGTCAGACAGAGACCAGTCAGTCAGGCCATACAGAGAACCAGACAGAGACCCAGACAGACAGACAGAGAGCCAGACAGAGACACAGACAGGCCAGGCAGAGATCCAGACAGAGACCCAGACTGACAGACAGATAGACAGACAGACAGACAAACAGAGACCCAGACAGACAGAAAGACAGACAGAGAGAGACCAGACAGAGAGCCAGTCAGAGAACCAGACAGACAGACAGACAGAACGAGAGCAGGACAGAGACCAAGACAGACAGACAGAGAGACAGAGAGAGACCAGACAGAGAGCCAGACAGAGAACCAGACAAACAGACAGAAAGAAAGCAAGACAGAGACCAAGACAGACAGAGAGCCAGACAGAGACCCAGACACGCCAGGCAGATTCAGACAGACAGACAGACAGACAGACAGACAGACAGACAGACACAGACAGACAGACAGACAGACAGACAGACAGACAGACATACTGACAGACAGAAAGACAGACAGACAGACAGACAGACAGACAGACATACAGACAGACAGACGGAGACCCAGACAGACAGGGAGAAAGAAGAAAGATAGAGAGCCAGACAGAGACCCAGACAGACCAGACAGTGAGCTAAACAGAGAACCAGAGAGACAGACAGACAGACAGACAGTCAGCCAGACAGAGACTCAGAGAGAGAGCCAGACAGACAGACAGACAGACAGACAGAGACCCAGAAAGGTCAGACAGACAGACAGACATACATACAGACTGACATACAGACAGAGACCAGACAGACAGGCCAGACATAGAGCCAGACATGGACCAAGACAGACAGAGAGACAGACAGACAGACATAGACCCATGCAGAGACCCAGACAGACAGACAGACAGACAGAGAGTCATACAGAGACCCAGACAGGCCCGACAAAGAGCCAGACAGAGACCCAGACAGACAGACAGACAGAGAGCCAGACAGAGTACCAGACAGTCCAGGCAGAGAGCCAGAAAGACAGACAGACAGACAGACAGACAGATAGACAGACAGACAAGGACCAGAGAAACCAGACAGAGACCCAGACAGACAGACAGACAGACAGACATACAGAGACCCAGACAGGCCAGGCAAAGAGACATAGAGACAGACAGACAGACAGACAGAAACCAGACAGACAGGCCAGACAGAGCGCCAGACAGATACCCAGACTGGCCAGACAGAGGGCCGGACAGAGAGTCAGATAAACAGAAGACATAGAGCCAGACAGAGACCCAGACAGACAGATAGAGAGCCAGGCAGAGACACATACAGACACAGAGCCAGCCAGAGACCCAGACAGACAGACAGAGAGCCGGACAGAGAACCAGAAAGGTCAGTGAGAGAGTCATCCAGACAGACAGACAGACAGATAGACAGGCAGGCCAGACATAGAGCCAGACAGAGAGCCAGACAGACAGACATACATACATACAGACAGAGACCAAGACAGAGACCAAGACAGAAAGAGAGCCAGACAGAGACCCAGACACGCCAGGCAGATAGCTAGACAGACAGACAGACAGACAGACAGACAGACAGACAGACAGACAGACAGACAGACAGACAGACAGACATACAGACAGACAGACAGACAGACAGACAGACCTACAGACAGGGACCCAGACAGACAGAGACCCAGACAGAGTGACAGACAGACATACAGACAGACAGACAGACAGAGAGCCAGACAGACAGACAGACAGACAGACATACAGACAGACAGACAGACAGAGACCCAGACAGACAGAGAGAAAGATAGAGAGCCAGACAGAGACCCAGACAGGCCAGACAGTGAGCTAGACAGAGAACCAGACAGACAGACAGACAGACAACTAGACAGAGACTCAGACAGACAGACAGACAGACAGTCAGCCAGACAGAGACTCAGAGAGAGAGCCAGACAGACAGACAGACAGACAGACAGAGACCCAGAAAGGCCAGACAGACAGACAGACATACATACAGACTGACATACAGACAGAGACCAGACAGACAGGCCAGACAGAGAGCCAGACAGAGAGCCAGACATGGACCCAGACAGACAGAGAGACAGACAGACAGACATAGAGCCAGACAGAGACCCAGACAGACAGACAGAGAGCCATACAGAGACCCAGACAGGCCAGACAAAGAGCCAGACAGAGACCCAGACAGACAGACATACAGAGAGCCAGACAGAGTACCAGACAGGGCAGGCAGAGAGCCAGAAAGACAGACAGAAAGACAGACACCCAGACAGACAGACAGACAGAAAGCAAGACAGAGACCCAGACAGACAGAAAGACAGAGAGCCAGACAGAGACCCAGACAGACAGACAGAAAGACAGAGAGCAAGACATAGACCCAGAGAGGCCAGACAGGACTGACAGAGAGCCAGACAGACAGTCAGACAGACAGAGAGCAAGATAGAGTCCCAGACAGGCCAGACAGAGAGCCAGACAGACAGACAAAGACCAGACCGACAGGCAAGACAGAGAACCAGACATAGACTCAGACAGACAGAGAGCCAGACACAGTCTCAGACAGGCCAGGCAGAGATCCAGACAGCCAGCCAGCCAGACAGACAGACAGACAGAGAGCCAGATAAAGACCAAGACAGACTTTCACAGATAGACAGAGAGCCAGACAGAAACACAGACAGGCAGGCAGAGAGACAGAGAGACAGCGAGACAGACAGACAGGCAGACAGACAGACATACAGACAGAGACCAGACAGACAGGCCAGACAGAGACCAGACAGACAGAGAGCCAGACAGAGACCCAGACAGACAGACATACAGACAGAGACCAGACTGACAGGCCAGACAGAGACCAGACAGACAGGCCAGTCAGAGAGCTAGACCAGACCGACATGCCAGACAGAGACCAGACAGACAGGCCATACAGAGACCCAGACAGAGACCCAGACAGACAGAGAGAAGGATAGAGAGCCAGACAGAGACCCAGACAGGCCAGACAGTGAGCTAGACACAGAACCAGACAAACAGACAGACAGACAACTAGACAGAGACTCAGACAGACAGACAGACAGACAGAAAGACAGTCAGCCAGACAGAGACTGGGAGAGAGAGCCAGACAGACAGACAGACAGACAGAGACCCAGAAAGGCCAGACAGACAGACAGACATACATACAGACTGACAGACAGACAGAGACCAGACAGACAGGCCAGACAGAGACCCAGACAGAGAGCCAGACATAGACCCAGACAGAGAGCCAGACAGACAGACAGAGAGCCATACAGAGACCCAGACAGGCCAGACAAAGAGCCAGACAGAGACCCAGACAGACAGACACACAGAGAGCCAGACAGAGTACCAGAGAGGCTAGGCAGATGACCAGACAGACAGACAGACAGACAGAGAGCCAGACATAGACCCAGACAGAGACACAGACAGACAGAACAGAGAGCCATACAGAGACCCAAACAGGCCAGACAAAGAGCCAGACAGACAGACAGACAGAGATCCAGATAGAGTACCAGAGAGGCCAGGCAGAGAGCCAGACAGACAGACAGACAGACAGACAGAAAGCAAGACAGAGACCCAGACAGACAGAAAGACAGAGAGCCAGACAGAGACCCAGAGAGGTCAGACAGGACTGACAGATAGCCAGTCAGAGAGCCAGACAGACAGACAGACAGACAGAGAGCAAGATAGAGACACAGACAGGCCAGACAGAGAGCCAGACAGACAGACAGAGACCAGACCGACAGGCCAGACAGAAAGCCAGACATAGACTCGGACAGACAGAGAGCCAGACACAGTCCCAGACAGGCCAGGCAGAGAGCCAAGCAGCCAGACAGACAGACAGACAGACAGACAGACAGACAGACAGAGAGCCAGATAGAGACCCAGACAGACAGAAAGACAGAGAGCCAGACAGAGACCCAGACAGAGAGCCAGGCAGAGAGCCAGTCAGAGACCCAGACAGGCAGAGACCCAGAAAGGACAGACAGAGACCCAGACAGACAGACAGACAGAGAGCCAGACAGAGAACCAGACAGAGAGCCAGACAGAGACCCAGACAAAGACCCAGAAAGAGACCCAGACAGACAGACAAAGAGCCAGACAGAGACCCAGACAGGCCAGACAGAGAGCAAGACAGAGACCCAGACAGAGACTCATACAGAGAGCCAGACAGACAGACAGACAGACAGAGATCCAGACAGAGACCCAGACAGGCCAGGCAGATAGACAGAGACCAGACAGACAGGCCAGACAGAGACCCAGACAGAGACCCAGACAGACAGACAGAGAGCCAGACAGAGACCCAGACAGACAGACATGGAGCCAGTCAGAGACCCAGACAGACCAGACAGGCCAGACAGAGACCCAGACAGGGACCCAGACAGACAGAGACCCAGACAGAGTGACAGACAGACATACAGACAGACAGACAGACAGAGAGCCAGACAGAGACCCAGACAGACAGACAGAGAGCCAGTCAGAGACCCAGACAGACCAGACAGGCCAGACAGAGACCCAGACAGAGACCCAGACAGACAGAGACACAAACAGACAGACAGACAGACAGACAGACAGACAGACAGACAGACAGACAGACATACAGACAGACAGAGAGCCAGACAGAGACCCAGACAAACCTTTATTCTACCGCAATATAATCCTGAGCATTAGTTACTGTATATTTAAAACATTCAAGCCGAAAATTGCTTTCTTTGTAATATAAGCATTTCATATGAAGTTAATTCAGAAAAATATTAGTGTCATCAAGAAATTTTGCATTTCCACCGTTTTTCATCGTTTGCCAAGATTCTTGGTATTTGGTGAGACATTGACAGAGATGTATGTGTATGCAAGGAACGACAACTCTGGGTAGAGGTTGTCAAACTGTAAGCAATTTAGTGCTGGTATGTCGAACTGAAAGCGTTCGAACATTCATAGTGTACATAATTATATCTGCATTTGTTAATGTGTATGGTATTGAAATGACGGAGAAAACAACATCGAAACGAATGGTTTATTATACAGTCCAACGACTAGGGGCCAGTATCTGCTCAATTTGAGCATTCATTTAGCGTCTCCGTGGCCTAATGGTTAACGACGTTGCGTGGTAAACCTTCGCCTCGTATCGCTCCGGGTTCGAATTCCACTGGGAGCTCGACTTGTAAGTGAGGAAATGTCGATTCTTACGGATGGCGGGAGGTATACAGTACTGGTTCTACCCAGGAAAAGTTGGTGGTCTGCCTCCACCACAAAAAATTGACCGTCATATACGCTCGTATAACCTTACATGTGTTGAAAATGACGTAAAACACCATACAAACAAACACACAGCATTAATTCAGTAGTTGCTTATCAGCAAAAGCATGAAACTAGTGTACCACTAGTCGCGGGAGTGTATAGGATACATTGATATACGTGTATAAATCAATATAATATCTCCCTCCCACCTAGCCAGCCAGCCAGACAGACAGACAGACAGACATACACAGAGCCAGACAGAGACCCAGACAGGCCAGGCAGAGAGCCAGACAGCCAGCCAGCCAGACAGACAGACAGACAGAGAGACAGACATACAGACAGACAGAGTCCAGACAGACAGGCCAGACAGAAAGCCACGCAGAGACCCAGACAGACAGATATACAGAGAGACAGGGAGCCAGACAGAGACCCAGACAGACAGACAGAGAGAGAGAGAGCCAGACAGAGACCAAGACAGGCCAGACATAGAGCCAGACAGAGACCTAGACAAACAGACAGACATACAGAGAGCCAGACAGAGACCAATACAGACAGACAGACAGACAGACAGACAGAGACCCAGACAGGCCATACAGAGACCCAGACAGAGACCCAGACAGACAGACAGACAGAGAGCCAGACAGACAGACAGACAGAGACCGGACAGACCGACAGACAAAGAGACAGACAGAGCCCAAGACAGGTCAGACAGAGAGCCAGACAGAGACCCAGACAGGCCAGGCAGAGAGACAGACAGACAGACAGACAGACAAACAGACCCATAGGCGTAGCCAGGTTTTCCAAATGTATACGCACACTGAAAAAATACGTTTGGGTGAGGGTGTGGGAGGGGGGTCCGGGTATCCTCCCCTTGGAAAAAATATAAAATAAGGAAGGAAATTGTGTATTCTGGAGTATTCTGAAGCACCTTTCTGGCGTTTTATTATGCTCGGCATTTTTTGTATAACGCACGTGCGTATTGTGCGTATAGGGCGCTACGCCCTTGCAGACAGCCAGAGACCAGACATACAGGCCAGACAGAGACCAGACAGACATACAGAGACCCAGACAGGCCAGGCAGAGAGAGAGAGAGAGAGAGAGACAGACAGACAGACAGACAGACAGACAGACAGACAGACAGACAGACAGAGACCAGACAGACATGTCAGACAAGACCAGACAGACAAGCCAGACAGAGAGCCAGATAGAGACCCAGACAGACAGACAGACAGACAGACAGAGAGTCAGACAGAGACCCAAACAGACAGACAGACAGACAGACAGACAGACAGACATACAGACAGACAGAGAGCCAGACAGAGACCCAGACAAACCTTTATTCTACCGCAATATAATCCTGAGCATTAGTTACTGTATATTTAAAACATTCAAGCCGAAAATTGCTTTCTTTGTAATATAAGCATTTCATATGAAGTTAATTCAGAAAAATATTAGTGTCATCAAGAAATTTTGCATTTCCACCGTTTTTCATCGTTTGCCAAGATTCTTGGTATTTGGTGAGACATTGACAGATATGTATGTGTATGCAAGGAACGACAACTCTGGGTAGAGGTTGTCAAACTGTTAGCAATTTAGTGCTGGTATGTCGAACTGAAAGCGTTCGAACATTCATAGTGTACATAATTATATCTGCATTTGTTAATGTGTATGGTATTGAAATGACGGAGAAAACAACATCGAAACGAATGGTTTATTATACAGTCCTACGACTAGGGGCCAGTATCTGCTCAATTTGAGCATTCATTTAGCGTCTCCGTGGCCTAATGGTTAACGACGTTGCGTGGTAAACCTTCGCCTCGTATCGCTCCGGGTTCGAATTCCACTGGGAGCTCGACTTGTAAGTGAGGAAATGTCGATTCTTACGGATGGCGGGAGGTATACAGTACTGGTTCTACCCAGGAAAAGTTGGTGGTCTGCCTCCACCACAAAAAATTGACCGTCATATACGCTCGTATAACCTTACATGTGTTGAAAATGACGTAAAACACCATACAAACAAACACACAGCATTAATTCAGTAGTTGCTTATCAGCAAAAGCATGAAACTATTGTACCACTAGTCGCGGGAGTGTATAGGATACATTGATATACGTGTATAAATCAATATAATATCTCCCTCCCACCTAATCACGTATTATATATATATATATATAGACAATGTATTTTGTTGACTGTTTAGAGTATGTTGAGAGTCGACCTAGAGACCAATTTTTCCTTACCTTCTTGTTTCTATTTACATTTGATACTATTTGCTACTATTTACATTTGATTGTGTTTAAATTGCCATTCCACCATAATGACATTATTATCATGCATTGACTATGTTGATTCCATTACTGTTTGCTTAATATGTATACCTTGGTGAAATAAATTGCAATTTAGAGGACTAGTATTTCTATCTTAATACCGGCTGTTTATCTGAGGTTATGATACCACTGTTTATAAATAAATACTGGTTTGAGACGATTGTGTAATATGGTGAATGCACTTCTCATCCACTGTCACAATACCATTGTTTGTAAGTAAATACTGGTTTGAGACGTTTGTGTAATATGGTGACTGCACTGCTCATCCACTGTCACAAAACCATTGTTTGTAAGTAAATACTGGTTTGAGACGTGTGTGTAAAGGGGTCATTTCACCAAGGATTGTTTTTTTCCAATCGGCCCGATCTGGACCAGATTGTCCCCGATCAATCAATTTTTTGATCTGCCCGATTGTCGTCCTGAATCGCCTCCAATCGCCCCCTTTTTTTGACCCGATTGAGTCCCGACCAATGGACCATGGCGGGGGGACGATTCTCGGACGTTCCTCGCGCGATCTACACGTTTCCGGGGCACAAGTATGCGAAAGTTCGCACAAGTACCCGCAGGTACACGGCAAAGGCCCGGCAAAGGCCCGGTAGAGACCCGCTTCTCGCGCGCAAGTGAGCGATCTTCGCGCGTTGTTCGGCCGAGAGAGGCCGAAAATGGGCGATCCCGGCTCGAGAGAGGACGCTTTTGTTCGATTTCCGCCGTTCTTCCGCCGTTCTTCGCGCGAGAGTGGCCGAATGTAGGCGTATGTCGACGCAGGTAGCCGAAAGTAAACGGTCTTCGGACGTTTTAAACGATCTTCGGACGTTCTTCGGCCGACCAAATTTGCCTAGATCGGCCGGAGATCGGTGTTTTTAAAGGCCCGACTATATAAACCGCTCAGATCGAAGCCGTTCATCATTTTCTGACCAGCCAGGGAAGGTCATGGACAAACAAGCAGTGCTGGGGCTTGTTGTAGCTCTACAACTTCGTTCTGCCATAGCACAGCAACATGTTATTACATTAGGAAATATGCTGAGGAGGAGGCCAAGGACCAAGAGAAAATATGCCAAAAAGAATTAAGTTTTTGTGACTTTTTAAAGGGTTTACAAGTGTGTTTTGTTTCAGTACCTGTTCTGAGAAAAGTGTGCAGTTTTTATTTTATATTTGGTTTTTAATTCTCTGGCATTGTTATTAATTTGTAAATTTATTATTATTTATAATAATTTTGAGTAAAGATATGTCTTGCTGTTGTATTTAGTAACAATTAATTTTTTGTGACATTTTAAAGGATTTTTACATGTGTTTTGTTTCATTAAAACTACGCACGACCCTCGGTAGAGAGCTGCAGAGGCTATACGAAAGCTCCAGAGGGCGGGCGAGACAAGGGGACCTTCAGGGGACCCTCGGACGACCAAGACGACCCGGGCCGACGGTTTTTGATCGGCTACTGTTTTTCAACATTTTTAAAAACAGTAGCCGATCACTTTTTCGGTACCCGACCCTCGGAGGACTGAGGCGATCGCGCCAGATCTTCCCCCGAATGTATAGGGTAGTGCGGGACAGTGCTCGCACGTTCCCGATTATTTTCGCAAAAATGCGGCCGATCGACCAGAAAAAGGATCGGGTACTCTCGGGACCAAAACAATCCTTGGTGAAATGACCCCTTAATATGGTGACTGCACTGCTCATCCACTGTAACAATACCATTGTTTTAAGTAAATACTTGTTTGAGACGTTTGTGTAATATGGTGACTGCACTGCTCAACCACTGTCACAATACCTTCAGCTCAGGTGATTTAAAAAGATCGTGACCTTTATATCCAATTGTGAACGCTACTGGAGCAATCGGCTGAACAACATTGCAATATTTGGATGATAACTGATTTTGAAAGCAAATTTGTTTTGGCAGTTTTGGCGGGAATCTAAGACGCAATGCCGTAACCAATATGGAAACCTGTGTAATACATTCGAGTAATGCTAAGCAGTGCACGAGGTGTTGCTAATGCTTTCTATCGGTTGTAACAAGTTTACGGTGGGGCATTGTCTACAGGTAACTCGAGTGCAGCATTGATTTGATGAATAGCGTAAGTGCGACCATCAATAAGTAGCTACAGTAAAATTGAGTACATCGATCTCATCGGATTTTACGGCATCAGTTTTCATATCACGACCAAATTACGGCCAACATAATGTCGCAGATTTGGAAGTTTTACACACAAAAAAACACGATTATCTTATGCAAAAGAAACAGAATGCATCATTGACTTATTTCTAAGCAATAAGCAAGTGATCAAATAAACTATAGCGTAATATCTTTGCTGGTAGAAGAATCGGCCAATCCCGAATCGTGTGAATCGGTCGGCCTGGGCCCGTAACATGACAAACCTTTTTGATTTAATAGGAAAATATGTTATCCATATTAACCACTTGAACGAGGGAAGGAAAACATGAATAATGCCGTTTAAATTATCAAAATCCATTCACTGTAGGAGCGTGCATCGGTCAAAATGATCGATACGATATTTGAATCGATACAAAATGATCTATATTCGATATATAATATGATATTTTCTGTAAGAGAAATAAATAACAAGAGGCCAAAGAGGGCCTGTGGACGCTCTACTGGCTCAAGATTAAGTGTATACATAAGGGCCATAAGTCTTTCAAAAATCATTCAACGGAACATGGTGATGATATACGCAACTAGGCTTGGTACTGATCATCCCAGCAAAGTTTCTTTGAAATCCAGCCAGAGGTTCAGGATAACTAGTCTAGACAAAGTTAATGTATTTAAACCTTTAAGGGCTCATAACTCTGCCAAAATTGACAGGTGCAACTAGGCTTAGTACTGATCATCCCCGTCAAGATTCACTGAAATCTGGCAAAGCGTTCAGAAGAGACTAATTTGGACAAAGTTTGTGTATTAAAACATTTAAAGGGCAATAACTCTGCCAAAAATCATTCAACCGAAATATGACGACGATATGCACAACTAGGCTTGATAGTGATTATCCTTGTCAAGTTTCGTCTATATCCAGCCAGGGCTTCAGGAGAACTAGCCCGAAAAATAAAATTGTGTATCAAAATCCTTTAAAGGGCCTTAACTCTGCCTAATATAGGTAAACCGGAACGCGACGATTACATGCACAACTAGGCTTGGTGCTGATCATCCCTGAAAAGTTTCATTGAAATCTGGAGAGGGGTTCAGATGAAGTAGATCAGAAAATGTTTGCGTATTAAAACCTTTAAAGGGACATAATTCTGCCACAAATAATTCAACAGGAACACGGCAATGATTTGCACAACTAGACATGGAATTGATCATCCCTAAAATGTTTCGTTTCAATCCGGCCAGGGGTTCAGGAGAACTAGTCAGAACAAAGTTTGTGTATAACCTTTAAAGGGCCATAACGCCGCCAAAATCATTTAACTGGAACACGGTGACCATGTACAACTAGGCTTGGTACTGATCATCCCTGCAAAGATTCAATGAAATCTGGCAAAATGAAGGCCATCAAAAGCCAAAGAGCTCCTACAATACATGTTCACAATCAGGGAAGCAGCCCAGCGTTTTGCGTGGCTAGCCTGGCGCAATTATGATGAACAATTTAGAATACGGCAAGAGCGTGCAGGTATCCGACCATGGGATCAAATACACCCAGATTTATGGTTAAGGATTATGTCCCCTCCGCTACGATTTCTAGTTATGAGGTTGGTCCACGTTTCGAAAGGGCAAACCCTTCTACATGCTATGGTTTCAATGCTGGATTTTATAAGTGGAATCCATGCCGATATGCGCATGCATGTTCTGAATGCAATTCCACTTTTCATGGTAAAGTCTCATGCCAAAATGTACAAAAACCGATTGATTACAATAGTGAGAATCACATTGTAAAACCAATTGTCAACTGATCCGAGTATTCCTTTCGAGGGGTCCGATATGGGCGCACGCCAAGGCGAGGTGGTGCTTATGGATACAGGGGAACCAATAATCGCCACGAATGAAATTAATAACGATTCATTCATGAATTTAGCAAAGACCCCAGTGCATGTCAATGTTATTGCTAAGGAGTTAATGTATTACCAACATCAAGATGCAAGGGAGATTCTGAATCGTTTCCAATTTGGTTTTAATTTAAAATATGTAGGCCCGCGTATTACTACAGATTCCAAAAAATTACAATCAGTCAATTTACAGAAAGAGATTGTAAGGGAAAAAATTCAAAACGAGGATCAAGAAGGTAGGGTTGCAGGCCCCTTCAATTTTAGGCCATTACCTACTCTACAAATATCACCGATTGGTTTAATGCCTAAGTAAACATCCGATGCATTGATATTAATTCACCACCTCTCTTACCCACAGGGATCATCTGTTAATGATTATATCGACCCAAAACTTTGTTCAGTACAATATACCAGTTTTGATGAAGAGGTTAGTTTGGTTCAAGATTTGGGTCAAGGATGTTTGTTGGGTAAATCTGACATAAGGTCTGCTTTTAGATTGTTACCCGTGGCCCCTGCGGAATTTGAGTTATTGGGTTTTAAATTTTAGGATCAATATTTCTTTGACAAATGTATGCCTTTTGGTTGCAGCATAAGCTGCAGCACTTTTGAGAAATTTGCACGGTTTTGAGAATTCGCTGTAAAGCTTTGTTGCTCAGTTGGTAAACTTCTACATTACCTTGATGACTTCCTTTTTAGGGGAAAAAAGGGTTTGAAGGATTGCGCTGTTACAATGTCTTTTTTTGAAAACTGTCTAGAAAAAATTGGGGTTCCAATAGCATTAGACAAAACTGAGCCGCAAACACGCATCTGTTTTCTAGGACTAGAACTTGATTCTGTGGAGATGGTCATACGAGTCCCTCTGTCAAAAGTTGAAGAGATTGTCGAAAAAATAAAATGTGTACTTACAAAATCGAAAGTTACATTACGCTGTATGCAATCACTTATTGGGTCCTTGAATTTTGCATGCAGGGCCATTATTCCAGGAAGGCCTTTTTGTAGATGGTTCATTAACGCGACATGTGGTCTGACAAAACCCTACCACCATTTGAGGGTGAATAGTGGAATGAAAAGAGACCTTAATATGTGGTTAAAGTTTTTTGATGGTTTTAATGGGGTTGCAGTATTTCATGACCAATATTGGACATCAAATGTTGATGCCGGTTTTTATACCGACAGTGCAGCAGGGTTCGGATTGGGGCCTATTTTTTAGGTTGCTGGGCATTTTACACAGCTTTTTGTATCAAATTAACGTGAAACATTCAATTTTCATAGCTGCCTGCATGTGGGTGGGGTGGAGGGGAGGAGGTTGTGTGTGTGTGGGTGGGTGGGTGGGGGATTTGTATATTTTTTCATAATTATGTCTCAAATGAAACATGATGATGGGATTACACTGTATACATTTGTTTCCTCCTATGTTATAGTTGGGCCTGGAGGAAGGGGCATCAAATACACTAATAATGCAATTACGGTGTAATTTGTTCATACTTTTGCACATTAATTGGTATAATAGTCATCTTATAAAGAGATATACAGCATGTCAAATGATTTATTGTGCATGTTGATGTCGTGTTCCCCATCAAAGACTCTATATAAAGCCATAGAGCGATATAGGCATTCTTGGGCCTCTTGTTATTATATGTCAAACATGGCCACCAGAGAGTTATATAAGAAAAACTTGTGATGACTGCTCTGAAACTACTTGATGGAATTTCATGGAACTTGATGTCTAGTCGATCCTAGCAAAAATTCAGGTCAGTAGGAAATTCAAGATGGCCGCCACTGCTGAAAATGGTTTTAAAAAATGTTACTTTGTGGTGACTACTTCTCATAAAAACGTAAGCGATATTGAATTGGAACCTTAAGCAAAATGACTGGCACAACCTCTTGCTGGCTGATCAGGGTTTACACTGTCTGGGTGCTCATCAGTCATTTGAACAAAAAAAACCACCCCTTTGTACTATAAATGAACTGGTCCAAATTCAAAAGAAAGGACAGTCCATTATACATACATAGAGGGTCAATATTAATTCTCCTTTGTATTTTTGTTTCTCAGAAAAAGACTGAAAACAAATAGTTTATATACGGGCAGATTTTACCAAGCTAGAAATCGCTGTCCATACATCGACTGAGTTACACGTACATTTTCAGCTCTGCAAATTTGTATATCTCGATCATTATCTGTTTGTTTTTTTGGTTTTGAAGGCTTAATAAGACAAACTAGACGGTATCAACCCGATCTGATCTTATTTCTGGACTCAACCAGATTCTTAACGGCATCACGCCGTAGAGTGCCTTTGAGTGTATTCTCCAATACATACACTCATAAACATTAACTGTAAGACAATATAGACGGTATCAACCCGATCTGGTCTTACCCCTGAATACTTAAAGTGTACTCATTTATATATACATCACACACATTACAAGAGTGTGCTCTATCTGAATGAAAGGCACAATATGACAATCTAGACGGTATCAACCCAATCTGGCCTTACTTCTGTATATAGTACGCTACTTCTTGTGCATATATGGAGACACCAAAAGAAAAAGACAATATATAAGACACATACAGATTGTCTTACTTTAATAACGTAAATCGCTAGCTGAGAATTTGGAGTTCTGTACTGTACTATAGACATCATATCCCCTCAGAACGGGATATCAATCTGCATGTCAGTGCATACACGACCTTACAGTGTAACACACGGTTGTGCACGTTACATATATAAGACATATACTCATAGTAATACACGATATTACGAAATACGTGCTAAAGAGTATATCTCACTGCTAAAGGTATTATATAAACTTGGCAGATTACGGAATATACCGTAATAACTGCCTAGAATAGGTTATATCCCTAGTATAATACCAGTACCACAGCGAGTGCCATTTGTAAACTAGACGGTCCCTATATATTTTGACACATTCAAAAGGTATTCTCCTTCGCAACATACTAAGACATTAAACATATTTTCATTGATAATACAAATAATTTAGGATTTCATTGCAACTGAAGAAGACCGTTTTAGGTCGAAAACGCTATTGCAAAACGGGATATTGTCTTCTCGAGTGAAATCATACACGACACATATTACACACGTCTCTTACATACATAGGTTTTTTTTTTGTTTTGTTTTTTAAAAGAAACAGTACTTGTAACAGAGGGCATGTTTATTACCTCATAATATTATCAAATATTACACAATATACGTTTATACGAATTAACGTATATATAAACACAGTACTGTATACGTTATATATTCTATATAGCAACCGATTAATGATATATAGCCATTGGGTAGACTGGTCAATACACAGTTTACGACCAAAATATATAATATGCATCAAAACAGTAGCAAACGGGGAAAAAACGCTGGGGATGAGAAAAAAAACGTGGCTAGTGTACTAACTGGGCATGTCACTACCACGAGACAGTTTGAAACCACATCTGTGGCCAGACACCCGCAACCCCAATTTAATTTTTTTTTAAAGATTGTTTATCTCATTGAAAGTTTGGACAAGTTCGAAAATCAGCCAGATCGGATCAGTAACACCGGAATTATGGCCCATGATTTCCTGAAAATGCCATTTTCGGCCTTGTGAACACTCTAGCACCTTCATTTATTATTTGATTTTTACCAAACTTGCACAGATTGTTAATATTAATAGAAGATCAGACAAGTTTGAAAAACTGCTAGATCGGTTCAGTACTACCAGAAATATGGCCTTTGTTTTATTGAAAAATGCCATTTTTGTCTCGCCTTTTCGGAAAAAAAAGACATACGTGTTACTTTTCCGGCGGCGTGAACGTCCAAGTTTTGCGTTTAGGTCATTATCTCACAAACCGTATGTTCTAGATCTTTCAAACTTTGCTTATAGTTGTAGGTGCTTATATGAAAAGGCAGCTCGGGATTGCATTTGGGGTCAAGGTCATTGTTGCTAAAACTAGAAAAACTTTGCTTTTAGTTGAACTTAGGATGGTACATCGCAACGTGAAGCCACGTCCAAGCCAAGGGCAGATAACTTATTAATTTTTTGCGTTTAGGTCAATTTCACACAAATTGTATGTGCTAGACATTTTAAACTTTGCTTATAGTTGTATTTTGGGTGATACATCGCAATGTGATGAGGCAAATATGGAGGTGACCTTGACCCTCCAAGCAAAGGGCAGATAACTTAATCATTTTTACGTTCAACTTTTGCGTTTAGGTCATTTTCTCACAAATCGTATGCACTAGACCTTTCAAACTTAGCTTATAGTTGTAGGTGCTTATATGAAAAGGCAGCTTGGGATTGCATTTGGGGTCAAGGTCACTGTTGCTAAAACTAGAAAAATCTTGTCCTATCAATAGCTTTTGTTAGGAAAGAGGTATTGCGATGAAATTTGCAGGGTAGGTAGTTTATATGGAAATGAAGCTTGGAATTGTATTTGGGATCACTGGGTAGAAGGTCAAGGTCACTATTACTAAAAATAGAAAAAAGGTTGTTTGATCAATATTTTTTGTTAGGAATGAAATATTGCGATGAAACTCGCAGGGAAGGTAGTGTATATTTGAAAGGAAACTTGGGATTGCATCTGAAGTCACTGGGGTTAAGGTCAAGGTTACTGTTACTAAAAAATAGAAAAACGGTTCCACTCAATAACTTTTGTTAGGAATGAGGTATTGCGATGAAACTTGCATAGTAGGTAGCATATATGAAAAGGAAGCTTGGAGATGTATTTGGTGTCACTGGGTTTAAGGTCAATGTCACTGTTACTAATAATAGAAGTTTCTGCTCAATAACTTTTGTTAGGAATGAGGTATTGCGATGAAACTTGCAGTGTAGGTAGATTATATGGAAACAAAGCTTGGGATTGCATTCGGGATCAAGGTCAAGGTCACTGTTATTTAAAATAGAAAAACGGTTTCCGCTCAATAACTTTTGTTAGGAATGAGGTATCGCGATGAAACTTGCAGGGTTGGTAGATAATATGGAAACAAAGCCTGGGATTGCATTTGTTACACTGTAGGTAGCTTATAAAAAAAGGAGTCTTGGGATTGCATTTAGGGTCACTGGGGTAAAGGTTACTGTTACTAAAAATAGAAAAATGGTTCCGCTCAAATGCTCAATAACGTTTGTTAGGAATGAGATATTGCGCTGAAACTTGACAGGATAGTATCTTATTTGGAAAGTAAGCTTGGGATTGCATTTTGGGTCACTGGGGTCAGGGTCAATGTCACTGTTACTAAAAACAAAAATAAAATGCCTTTAACAGAAGACTTCATTATTACATTCATAAAGCTTAGAAAAGGCAGTCATATTATTTTCCCAATTCAGCATTTTTCTGCATATTTAGCACCTACTATCAGTTATAACCCCACCCCATCTCCCCCTCCAAAAAAAACAAAACACATCATGGTTCATAATTTATAAAATCTGTATGACAATTGTTTTGTACCTTATGCCTAATTTATTATAAATTATTTGCACCAAATTTGTTCTATTATCGTTAGCAAAGTCTGCTAACATTTCTCCCCATATAGTTAAAGCCTTAAGTGGGGTGGGGGCGGGGAGTGGGTATTTGTTAGCCTTTGGCTTACAGTTCTATTTTTTTTCATTAAAAGTTATTTTGTTTTAAACAACTGCACTTTAATATCATCTCAGCAAAAGGTAAACTCCATTGTTTTTAGTTACTAAAATGTTTACAAACTTTCATTCACTGAACTTTTATTTTTAAGTCCCGTCCCCGTTAGGCGAGACATGTGAATGCGATTTCTTGTCTTCCTTGTGACCACTCTAGCACCTTCATTTATTATTTGATCTTTACCAAACTTGTAAGGAATGTTAATATCAATGAAAACTCAGACAAGTTTGAAAAACCAGCCAGATCGGATCAGTAACACCGGAGTTATGGGCCATGATTTGCTGGAAAATGAGATATGCTGCCTTGTTAACACTCTAGCACCTGTATTTATTTTTTGATCTTGACCAAACTTGCATAGATTGTTATTATCAATAAAAGCCAGATCGGATCAGTAACACTGAGTTATGGCCCTTGTTTTACTGAAAAAATGCCATTTTCTTTATTTTGACCACTCGAGAGCCTTCATTTATTTATTAATCTTTACCAATCTTGCATAGATTGTTAATATCAATGAAAGCTCAAAACAAGTTTGAAAACCAGCCAGATCGGATTACTAACACCAGATTTACGGCCCTTGATTTAGTTAAAAACGCTGTATTTTGCCTCGTTAAGACGATATATATAGGGCCTTCATTTGGTCAGATTTCAATGAAAGTTTGCTGGGATGATCAGTATCAAGATTAGTTGTGCATATCGTCACCGTGTTTTTAGTTGAATGATTTTGGCAGAGTTATGGTCCCTTATAGGTTTTAATACACAAACTTTGTCTGGACTAGTTCTCCTGAACTCCTGGTCGTATTTCAGCAAAACTTGGAAAAGTTGATCAGTATCAAGCCTAGTTGTGAATACCATCGCTGTGTTCAGTTTGAATGATTTTGGGCAGAGTTATGGCCCATTGAATGTTTTAGTACACAAACTTTGTCTGGAGTGCTAATACCTGTTGCGCATATCATAGTTGTGTTCCGGTTGAATGATTTTTGACACAGTTATGGCACTTTAAAGGTTTTAGTACACAAACATTGTTTGGACTAGTTCTCCTGAACCCCTTTCCGGATTTCAACGAAACTTTGCAGGGATGATCAGTGTCAAGCCTAGTTGTGCATATCATCATCGTGTTCCGTTTGAATGATTTTTGACAAAGTTATGGCCCCTTATATACAAACTTTTCTAGTTTTTCTGTCTGAATTTCAGTGAATTATCAGTACCAAGCCTAGTGGAACTTTGCGCATATTGATGTTGTGTTTCCTACCATAGAATCCATAGAGCGATTCAGGCCCTCTTGGGCCCCTTGTTTTAGCATACCTGTTTGCTCCGTTTTTTTACACACATGTTTTGATTATGGAAGAAAATTGCAATCTGCGACTAAGATTTATTTTAAACTTCGTATAATTTCTGTGTTTGTATTATAATCATAAATACAAATATTGGGAAGTGGGACTCATCGACGCACTTCCAATAATGTCTGGTGTTCGCTTATAGGGTGCGCATACAGGCCTTTTTTCTGAAATAGGGAATGTAGCCTATAGTAACCATGACAGAAGATCCACCATATTGAGTTTCCTATTTGCCTCAATGCAAAATAGGTCAAGTTTAATAACCAATATCTTTGTTAATAATGGCTTAAAAGTTATTAGAATTAAGTCATATTATCAATTAATGTTAGATTTATAACTTTATCTTTACAGAGATGCCCAAAGTTGTGTATCAAACAACGGACATATGTCTGACTTTTTTAAAATAGAAAGAGTTGTAAGACAAGGATGCCCACTGTCACCTTATATTTTCCTAGTTGTAATTGAGATTCTTTATAAAGCCATTATAACAGAAAACGACATTAAAGGTGTAATAATAGCTAATAAAGAAATAAAAAATACAGCTTTTGCAGATGATGCCACTTTCATACTAGATGGTTCGAAGAAAACATTTGAATCTTTAATTAGACTAATAGATAATTTCAGTTTGACATCAGGACTCAAGTTAAATAAACAAATCGGTAATATTGCGTGTTGGCTCACTCAAAAATACAGATGAAAAATACTGCAAAGATAAACACTTTATATGGACAAACAATAAAGCAACAACACTGGGAATTGTTTTTACAAATGATAGGTCAAAATTCCACCAGGAAAACCTTATACCAAAGATAGATGAATTCTGCAATTGTTTAGAACATTGGAAAAAACATAGTTTGTCAATAATTGGAAAAATAACCGTTATCAAAACATTTGCACTACCCAAACTCATATATCCTCTAACAGTTCTGGAGACTCCAAATGAAGTTTGTATTAACCGAATAAAAAACAAAATGTTTAATTTTTTATGGGAAGGTAAACCCGATAAAATAAACAGAAACACAATAATTCAGGATTATGAAAATGGGGGTTTCAAAATGATTGATATAAACCTATTTATAAATTCAATAAAAGCAGGCTGAATTAAAAGACTTCTGGATCCTAGTGATTGGAAATTAATAAATGTGGAGGAAAAACATTGTTTGAAAGCAATTTTAATACAATTGATGCAAAAACAATAACTCTTAAATTACCGTTTTTATCGCAAATAGTTGAATCATGGTCAACAATAAATTTTAGGGAAAATATTGATCAATATTCGAGACAAATTATACGAAACAATTAAACACAGAGGGAAAATGCTTTATAAAAACACGTGGGAAATTAAAGGTATACAATACAATACATCGAACAGTTATATAATACTAGGGTTAAAACATTCTACACATTCGATCATTTAAAAACGGTTTTTAATCTAAGCAACTCTGAGTTTCTTCAATATTATACAATCATTCAAAGCATTCCAAAGATGTGGAAGAAAGCAATTCAAACAGAAACTAGAAACAATATTGATATTGAACAAACACTGTTAAAAGAAATAGAGAAAACAACGAATGCAAATAAAGTTATATATAATAAGCAAATTAGAAGTATTCAGAAGGATCTCGGTATAGAACCTCATATAAAATGGGATGAAACATTTACGAATCCATAAACTGGAAACTAATTCACCTTATACCGTTTGAATGCTTAATTGACACTAAACTTAGAACATATCAGTATAAATATATAATGCGAGTTCTCCCAACAAACAATTTTTTGCATAAATGTAAAATTGCAAATACAAGTCTTTGTGATTTTTGTAATATGCACATAGAAACTATCGAGCATTTGTTTTGGGAATGTCCAGTTACTCGAGCTTTTTGGACAGAAGTTCAAAACCTGTTAATCACTAAAAATATACAATGCAATGTAGACTTTAAAACGATCTCATTTCGAATTATGGCAAATTGCATTTTAAATTGTATATTAATGATTGCGAAGTATTTTATTTTCGGAAGTAAATATACAAAGACAACTCCCAGTGTTGCAACCTTTATACTATATTTAAACAAAATTGAAAACATAGAAAGAATAATAGCGACATCTAGGGAAAAAATAAGACAACACAACGATAAATGGGAACATTTTGTAGCTCAGAACTGAAAACGTTTAAAACAGCTCGTACAGTGTGGTGGTACACTTCTATTCCTCTCTGCTACTCTTTTCATCTATTCTGTCCTTTCATTACTGTCCTTACAACCTATCTCCTATCACATCTAATATAATCTTATTTTTCGAGAGACATAAGTGTAAAATAAAACATGTGTTTTGTTGATTCGCATAATGTAAATATGTATTTAGAAAATGTAAATGCTATTTGTAAATATGTGTGTTATTGTATAATTGTGTAAATTGAAAAATAAAATATTTTCAAAACAAAAAAAAACGTGCATAAGCGGCGGACTTCGGAAAACCTGGTTGCTATTTTTAGCTCCTGGCAGAAGGGTGCTTGTGATGTAATGGTGTTTTCTTTGGATATAACCAATGAAATTCAGTATTCAAATTAGAAGATAATGTTACATGGAACTATGAGTAATATAATATGACTATAAATTACAATGGACAATTTTGAGTCATGCTATTTTTAAATCGAGGTTCAAGTTGATCAACTTTTGAGGCTTATATAAAATTATAGTTTTACATAGAAATAATCCGATGTGAATGGTTGGTCATACACCATTGGAAAGCATTTTTTTTATTCTTTAAAAAGTCTTTTATTTTTTATCTATTAGCGCATTTTACCGCAATGCCTACAAATCAAGCATGTGATACACATAACTGTATGAAAATAGTAGAGCGCAATACACACTTCAGCTGATGACGCGGGTTGTTTATACACAGGTATGCACACAATCTGGCAGATTAAAATCCCAGATGTTAAGAGTTTAAACTGCAATAACTTTTTTATTACTGAATGGTAGGGTTGCGTACCGTTTCACGATATATATCGAATACCGGTATTTAGGGTTCGATTGATACATCGTATCGAACGTACCTGTATCGGTCAACATATTGATCAAAAAATGAAAAAAGAAAAGTGTTAACAGTTTTTCTGCAGCGTTGAAATATGATGGAAACTTATTCTACCTCCTTGCAAGGAGAGCGATTGTGGTGACGTCTAAAACGCGAGCAAATGGGGGAGGGAATACGGTTATGGATAAAACGCGGGCCGTACCGTAACCGTAACCGTACTGTAACTTGGCATTTTTAACTAAATCAAGGGTCATAAATCCACTGTAACTGGTCCGATCTGGTTGGTTTTCGAATTTGTCCGAGCTTTCAGTGATATTAACAATCTGGTAAAGATTGGTAAAGATCGAATGAAAGATGAAGGCCCTATCGGATGAAAGATGAAGGCCCTATCGTCTTAACGAGGAAAAATATTTAGGAAAGGAACTCTATAAGCAACTGCTTTCGTTCCAATCCTTTTTCACATTTTGTATTATGTACATTTTCACAGATTGTATAAATATTGGAAATAAAATAAGTTTAAACCAAACTTTGCCAGTGTCTTTATATCCATGACAGCTCGGACAAGTTCGAAAACCAGCCACATCGGAATAATTTCACCGGAGTTATGACCCTTGTTTTGCTGAAAAATGCCATATTAAGCCTTGTGAACACTCTAACACCTTCATTTATTATTTGATCTTTACCAAACTTACAGAGATTGTTAATAGCAATGAAAGCTCGGACAAGTTCAAAAACCAGCTAGATCGGACCATTAACAGCGGAGTTATTGCTCTTGATTTAGTTAAAAATGCTATATTTTTCCTCGTTAAGACGATAGGGCATCTTTCATCCGATAGGGCCTTCATCTTTCATCCGATCTTTACCAATCTTTACCAGATTGTTAATATCACTGAAAGCTCGGACAAATTCGAAAACCAACCAGATCGGACCAGTTACAGTGGATTTATGACCCTTGATTTAGTTAAAAATGCTATATTTCGCCTCGTTAAGACGATAAGCCCTTCATCTTTCATCCGATCTTTACGAAACTTTACCATATTGTAAATATCAATGAAAGCTAAGTTTGAAAACCATCAAGATTGGAACAGTTATGGCCCTTGATTTTCTGAAATATGCTATGTCTTGGCCTCATTAAGACGAAAGGGCCTTCATTTTGCCAGATTTCATTGAATCTTTGCAGGGATGATCAGTACCAAGCCTAGTTGTACATAGTCACCGTGTTCCAGTTAAATGATTTTGGCGGAGTTATGGCCCTTTAAAGGTTTTAATACACAAACTTTGTTCTGACTAGTTCTCCTGAACCCCTGGCCGGATTGAAACGAAACATTTTAGGGATGATCAATTCCATGTCTAGTTGTGCAAATCATTGCCGTGTTCCGGTTGAATTATTTGTGGCAGAATTATGGCCCTTTAAAGGTTTTAATACACAAACATTTTCTGATCTACTTCATCTGAACCCCTCTCCAGATTTCAATGAAACTTTTCAGGGATGATCAGCACCAAGCCTAGTTGTGCATGTAATAGTCGCGTTCCGGTTTACCTGTATTAGGCAGAGTTAAGGCCCTTTAAAGGATTTTGATATGAAAATCCGATAATTTCATTTTTCGGGCTAGTTCTCCTGAAGCCCTGGCTGGATATAGACGAAACTTGACAAGGATAATCACTATCAAGCCTAGTTGTGCATATCGTCGTCATATTTCGGTTGAATGGTTTTTGGCAGAGTTATGGCCCTTTAAATGTTTTAATACACAAACTTTGTCCAAATTAGTCTCTTCTGAACGCTTTGCCAGATTTCAGTGAATCTTGACGGGGATGATCAGTACTAAGCCTAGTTGCACCTGTCATTGCCATGTTCTGGATGAATGAATTTTGGCAGAGTTATGAGCCCTTAAAGGTTTAAATACATTAACTTTGTCTAGACTAGTTCTCCTGAACCTCTGGCTGGATTTCAAAGAAACTTTGCTGGGATGATCAGTACCAAGCCTAGTTGCGTATATCATCACCATGTTCCGTTGAATGATTTTTGAAAGACTTATGGCCCTTATACATACACTTAATCTTGAGCCAGTAGAGCGTCCACAGGCCCTCTTTGGCCTCTAGTTATTTATTTCTCTTACAGAAAATATCATATGATATATCGAATATAGATCATTTTGTATCGATTCAAATATCGTATCGATCATTTTGACCGATACACGCCCCTACAGTGAATGGATTTTAATAATTTAAACGGCATTATTCATGTTTTCCTTCCCTCGTTCAAGTGGTTAATATGGATAACATATTTTCCTATTAAATCAAAAAGGTTTGTCATGTTACGGTCCCAGGCCGACCGATTCACGCGATTCGGGATTGGCCGATTCTTCTACCAGCAAAGATATTACGCTATAGTTTATTTGATCACTTGCTTATTGCTTAGAAATAAGTCAATGATGCAATCTGTTTCTTTTGCATAAGATAATCGTGTTTTTTTGTGTGTAAAACTTCCAATTATGCGACATTATGTTTGCCGTAATTTGGTCGTGATATGAAAACTGATGCCGTAAAATCCGATGAGTTCGATAAATGTACTCAAATTTACTGTAGCTACTAATTGATGGTCGCACTTACGCTATTCATCAAATCAATGCTGCAATCGAGTTACCTGTAGACAATGCCCCCCGTAAACGTGTTACAACCGATAGAAAGCATTAGCAACACCTCGTGCACTGCTTAGCATTACTCGAATGTATTACACAGGTTTCCATATTGGTTACGGCATCGCGTCTTAGATTCCCGCCAAAACTGCCAAAACAAATTTGCTTTCAAAGTCAGTTATCATCCAAATATTGCAATGTTGTTCAGCCGATTGCTCCAGTAGCGTTCACAATTGGATATAAAGGTCACGATCTTTTTAAATCACCTGAGCCGAAGGCTCAAGGTGATCTATTGGGATCACAATTCGTCCGTCGTCAAACAACTTCTCCTCAGAAGCCGCTTGGCTAATTTTGACCAAACTTCACATGGATAATTCTTAGATGAATGCTTTTAAGATTTGTTAAAATTAGGTAAGCGCGACATCCAAAATGACCGCCATTACCATATATGGTCGAAACCTTAAAAAATCTTTTTCTCCAGAACCGCTGGACAGATTTCAGTTTTTCTTTTAAAATGATCGCCAACGCCTAGATATCAAGTTTGTTTAAATGAAGTTCCCGGGGTCAAAAATGACTGTGCCCCGGGGGTCCAAAGTTTTTATATTGAGATTTAGCATATATTTCATATAGACATATAGGAAAAAACTTTAAAAAATCTTCTTCTCTGAAACCACAAGGCACAGAGCTCTCATGTATTACATGTAGCATCTGCTTATGGTCCTCTACTAAGTTTGTTCAAATGGTGACCCTGGGGTCAAATTTTTCCCCGCCCCGGGGGTCACAGTTTTACATAGACTTATATAGGAAAAAAAAAGAAAAAAAGAAATCTTCTTCTCTGAAACTACAAGAAACTACAAGAGCAAGAGGTTTGATATTTTGCATTTACTATAAGCTTATGGTCCTTTACCAAGTTTGTTCAAATGGTGACCGGGGGTCACAGTTTTACATAGACTTGTACAGGGAAAAACTTAAAAAATCTTCTTCTCTGAAACTACAAGAGCCAGAGGTTTAATATTTTGCATTTACTATAAGATTATGGTCTTGTACCAAGTTTGTTCTAATGGTGACCCTGGGGTTACATTTGGCCCCGCCCAAGGGGTCACATGTTTTACATAGACTTGTATAGGGAAAAACTTAAAAAATCTTCTTCTCTGAAGCCACAAGGCACACAGCTCTCATATATTACATGTAGCCCTGTGGTCACATTTGGCCATGCCCCAGAGGTTACACTCTAGCACCTTCATTTTATCTTTGATATTTACCAAACTTTGTCAGTGTCTTTATATCAATGTTGGTAAACAACAGAGGCCACATTTCTTGGACAAGCTTAACCAAACTTGCACAGATTGTATATGATCATAAGATTTCGAAGAAGTTCGATAATGGACCATTACTCAGGTGATCGATATAGGGCCATCTTGGCCCTCTTGTTTTTAAGAATGGTATACATTTGTTGTAAGGTGTTTTGTTTTAAATTAAATATACACATTATGATTAGAACGTTAACTTTATTGAAATATTGCATTTTGCAATGGCATATCAGTCGTTAAAACTTGTGTTTAATAGCGACGCGGTAAACGACCGAATATACTGTCGCAATGTCAATAATGGTGAACCCGTTTCTAACGCATTTCATTGTTTTTGACTGTTAAAACTACACGTTATCCACTATTCAATAGTCGTAAATGTTTGCTCTTATGGTGTTTAAATAATACATTTGCTTTAAACTGTTTAAACCAATTGTAAATATCCATATTTTCTGACTGTATAATTGTGTTAATTTGCCGCCAACGTATTGTATACTATGCTTATAATGTTTATAGTATTTTGCGAGTTTATAGTGTTGATTATTTATTAATTATTATTAATCTTTAATTATATGGTGTTTACATAATACACTTGCTTTACATTACTTAACTACCAATCGTAAATTTCAATATTTGCTAACTGTATAGTTGTGTAACTGTTGAAGCATAGATGTCTTGTATATTACGTATATAATGTGTATATAAAACTGATGCTTATTTTGATTATATTCACTATAATAACTGTTATGAGAATAATCGTTTTGTTATATCTGTGTTATTAGAAACTACTAGTATGTTTTACATATACTGTTAAAAATAAGTTTAGCAATTAAATAACATATACATCCCGTTGAACAGATTCTATGTCATGGGCAATATAACTTAATAGGATTATTACTATAGTAACTTGTTCTGGAAGTTTGTATCTCCTCAAGTAGGTAAATGCCAGATCAGGATCGCACGAGAGGCGTAGCCTCGAGTGTGATCCTGATCTGGCATTTACCTACGAGAGGTGATACAAGCTTAAGAACAAGTTAATGTAGTAATGATCCTTTTATTATACACCTCTTTACATATCATTAAAATAGAATACATGTATCAAAAACAACAAACTAAAATAAAATTATATAAAGTCAAATTAACTGAAAACCATCAACAGGAAAGACATGTAAACATGTACATTACACGCGCATGAACATATGTACATTACATTGCAACAACTACACCTGTGTTAATTACACATCAAATTCTGGTGAATTTATCAACTGACATAATCTTAAATTAATTAATTAACCCACAATGTTCACAAACGCACAAACAAACATCCATTGTTCTTAATGTATTACTAGCTGGGCAATCCCCAACATTCCAATCTGACATTTTCCAAAATCTATTTTTAGTAGTATACTGATAACCTGTAGTGTGATACGGGTTGTTGTATTCCATTGTAAGAAAATGAAGGTACTATGTATATATTATTGATAGGTATATAATAAACATCAGCATCAGTTATATAAGTCTCAAAAGAAATATGCGAAAACAATAGCAACATGTGGTAATTTACATGTTTTACAAAAATTATAATTTCGCTTTTATTTCAATGTAAAGGGAGGTAATTTCACAAAAAACTTTGGTTCCCTATATCTTTATAATGGCAAGGAAATTGTCGATTGTTTTAGAAGTTTTTATAACTTGAGACTCATAACAGTTATTTTATAATGTTTAATCTTGCTCTTTACCTTTTGTGAAATAGTATGTTTTAACTAACTGGGAGATAACTCTGATACTTACATTGGAATACAAAAAGTAAGTGAAAAAGAAGATCAACCTCAGTCATGCCGATAATTTAAAATACTTCATTATATATTTAAAAGTAACATTACATTTATTTAAAGAGGCACTACCTATATCTACGCGATTTTTAATGTAAAATATTAAATACTCAATATTACTGCATTTATATGTATACAAAGCTATTTTATGAGTATTCTAAGAAGAAACTTGGTTCGTATTCCAGTTCTGTAAATTATTAATTATGATCAAAACACTATCTTGAATAGAATGCTGCCCAGCCGTTTATTCCTGCCGGAGAACTACGAGTTTTTACGATTTTCTCGGACATGCGCAATGCGATTACAAACTATTCGGCGCAGTTCCGATAGCAAACGAATCGATCGGAACTCTTCGCTAATCAGACGAGGTAGTTCCGATTGTAAACGAATAAGATCGGAAAATCTCCGCAATCGGCTTGTCTAAAACAATTACGAATACAATTTCAAAAATTCGATCTTTTCAATCCTGTTTTCCCCCAGCAAAACGCATATTACATTGGGTGAAATTATTGCCATTTACCTTTTTCATAGCCCTCTTTATAATTAAGTAAAGTTTATATCAAGTGGCGGACAAAAAGATATAGGTAGAGCCTCTTTAAGCTATATGTGCATAAGGGCTTGCTGAACTTTATTTTTTCAGTATAGTATTCCTGTTCAGTAAACTTGTATATGCATGGTTTTATGGTGATGGTAGATGTTGCACGTATAGTTGTATACATATTTGTTGTAAGTTTCGGGGTTCTCTTATTTCATGACGTGTGTCTGACATGCTATTCGATTACTGCTATACTGCCTGGAAATAATGTAAAATATTTACAGTTATTTACGTTACAATTATTTAGTGCCATCCGATTACTGCTCTACTGTCTGCAAATAATGTAAACTACACGTTGGGTGCCATTGTCGGGGTTCTCTTATTTCAGGTTCTCGCCGACGCAACAACTGCACATATATATAATAAATTTACATATTTAATATAAGTACCCGATTGCTGAAAACAATCGTCTTCTATAAGTTTTTTTCCTGATTTGCGATCGATTGGTTCCAGGAATCGTCAAATTTACATGTGAAAGGTAGTGTATGTTATGCGTGAAAGGTGAGTATGCATATAGATGGGACGACTTGTACCATATTAACATCAGCCATATGTACGGTGTCCTGTTAGGGCCAACTTACCATCGCATCTTACCATCGAGCATCGACCTAGGTCGATGGTCGATGGTAAGATGCGATGGTCGATGGTAAGATGCGATGGTCGATGGTAAGAAGCGATAGTCGATGGTAAGATGCGATGGTAAGATACGAGGGTCGATGGTAAGATGCGATGGTCGATGGTAAGATGCGATGGACCATCGACCATCGCATCTTACCATCGACCATCGCATCTTACCATCGCATCTTACCATCGACCATCGCTTCTTACCATCGCATCTTACCATCGACCATCGCATCTTACCATCGACCATCGCATCTTACCATCGACCATAGACCATCGACTTATCAATTCTCATGCTTATCAAGGTCTCACGATTACCGTAGAAAAATGTCTAGGTCGATGGTCGATGGTAAGATGCGATGGTCTATGGTAAGATACGATGGTAAGATGCGATGGTCGATGGTAAGATGCGATGGTAAAATACGATGGTCGATGGTAAGATGCGATGGTCGATGGTCGCATCTTACCATCGCATCTTACCATCGACTATCGCATCTTACCATTGACCATCGACCTAGGTCTAGGTCGATGGTCGATGGTAAGATGCGATGGTAACATGGCCGTAACAGGACACCGTACATATGTATACTACCACACAATCTGAACTACCCTAGATAAGAAACATTAGAATTGGAATAATGGAGTAGCACACCCATTGCAGCACAGGAAGTGTCGGCTTGGGGTATAATGGCGGTATGTACGTAATTCTTGTTTCTTTTTGTAAAAGAAGATATTTTCACTAATTTAAAGTTCCATTTTAGGTTATATCACATTGTTGATCTATTTGTTACATTTTTCAAGCATTGTCATGTTAAAATTGTTAGTTTTGAAAATATTTTTCTTATATAGAAATGAGTGTATGCATACAATATGTTGGCATCTTAGTGTATTCAGGAGACAAGTTTTTACTTCGGAGACACATGACCACCACTTTTCTATGGATTTGTTGGCAGCATCTGGCCATTTGGGATGAGAATTTAAGTTATTCTTTTTTAAATTGGGCCTAGATATGTCTGGAAACATGGCATTTAAATGTTAATACCTGCACAGCTCAATGGGCATTTTACTAGCTCGATCAAGACTGCCCACCGCTCTCTTCAGGTGTCAGACCAGTCAGAAAGTACTTCCGGGTCGTAGGGTGCTAAAATAGTTCCTTAAAAAAATCCAAAGTCTCTAGTTTGCATGTGTTTTTCCCAAGATTAGTTTTTATTTCATTGTTAAATCTAACCTGAGGTTAAAGTAGTATGTCTGTTGTCATGAATAGTAAGTATTTTACTGTGTTTGTCAGGATTATTTCTTTGGAGAGTATGAGACAGAGGTTAGGTAGAGATGTGGTTTTGACAGATGTTTAATTCAAAATACGCATAGTGTGAATGAATGACGCGAAATGTTGAAAAACTGAATCGGTGTTTTATTCCAGATATGGGACCGTTTGTTAGCCAAATGTATTTAATTCACAGAATAAAAGTGTATTTAAGCGAATGAATGTTGTGGAACTTGTGACTGATCTCCAAATATAGCCTATATTGCATTGTGTTGTACTCTCAGTAGAATTGTACCCATAAAAATGCAAATTTCAGTCAAAATATCCTAAATAAACATGTTTTATGTTGGAAATATATTTTTTGGATGTTTTATGGGATTTGTTATGATTTGGATAATTTAATCCAATCAGAATCTACCTTACAATCTGACTATATGCCCCTATACTTTTTTCAACCAATCAGCCCCAAATCAATAGTGGTATGTGATCTCATGCAGCCTGATTCTGATAAGCAGCCTCATTCTGATAACCACCAATCACATTTAACGTATGATGTAAACATCAAACATCTATTTATATATTTAACTTAATAATGGCACCTCGTATTATGCAAGTTAAACATGGTAGATATTTAACAGTGCCAGAGAGCATATTCTTGCATATCGGACAAGGAAATCCGTCATTTTACCAGGTCTAGATATTTCCATCTCACCCTAGGTTCGAGATAAAAGTCACGCGCGCACCAACATCCGGAATGTAGGAAAACATGAAAAACGTTAGTAGCTGGCGGCGTCAACGCACCAACATGTCTCTGATATGCAAACAAAAAGAATCCATCATGGGTATTCGGTTCAGATAGGGAATTCCAACCCTCGGTATAAGTGTTTTAATCGGAACCTCGGCACTGCCGCGGTTCCAAACACTTATACCGAGGGTTGGAATTCCCTATAATCACCGAATACCCATGAACGATTCTTATAGTGTTACAGAAGTAGTTTCGTTGAACACATACTAAGGTTGATGTGAATATCTGTAACATTATTTTGTTGACATCAAATTAATGTTATCAACAGAAAACGTGCGCTAAAAGTTATGTTCTAGATTTGACTGCTCCTGTTATAACAGCCAATGACTTTTTTCCTGTACAAATCCCTGTAATAGCTAAACAGTAACGTTCTATAGTAAACTGTATCTATTGAAAAGTTTCTAATGGCTATACAATAGTTACGTTCTATCAAACTGCATACATTGTATATTGAAATGTTTCTAATGGCTAAACAATAGTTATATAGTTCTATATATATACAGTTTTTTATATATAAACCTGTTCTATATTAAACTTCATATATTCAGGGCCTGTAGATACTTTAAACATATTTTATTGCTTTTTACATAATACAGCAAAAGGGTTGGGCCACAAGTTATACCAACGTTAGATTCGGCCCTCCCCAACAACAAATAATATACATATAATGGATAAGATGGCAATAAGTTTGTTCAAAGCATAAGTCATGCTATTTATCTGAATTCATTGTTTGACAACACAGATCCCTGGTCCCCCTCCTGTCCGGAATCAAAAGAAATACATATAGATCTAGTTCCTATCAAAACGTTTCGTATCCTTCATAAAAGTTTGAACGTGCTTAAAAATAAAAATGTTCTCTTCGTCTGAATGACTATCTTTCCCTTGTAACAACGTATTAATGCTTAAAGGATGGAGATGACGGGTTACACGAAAGAGAAGAAGCCGTTCATTTGTATAGGAAGGACATTGCATAAAATAATGTTCGGCATCCTCTCTTTCGTGGTCACAGTTCTCACATCTTGCAGATGGTCTTAATTTGTTTAAAAATAGGTCATAGTTAAGATTACTACAATTGTTTCTCAGACGAGAATGTAAAACAGATAAAAACCGAGAGCCAGTTGTGTAAAAACAAGGTATTTTAGATGGTTTAAAACAATGGTTAGTTAGTTGACTTTTGAATGAAGTAAGTGTATCAGAATTACGAATGTGTTCGGGAAGATTATTCCACAAATTAATACATGATGGAACAAATGAATTTCTGAAAAGTTCTGTTCTTGTATTAAAAATATTATAATCGTTACGGTTTCTTAAGTTATAAGGTGTAGAAAGTCCTACAATTTCAGGGAAAAGATTATTTAAATATTCAGGGGTAATTTCTTTTTTTATTTTATAAGCAACGATAAGTTTTTGATATTTACGCCTTTCTTCAAGAGAAAGCCAACCTATTTCTTTATATAAATTTCGAAGTGAAACAGATCGGGTTAACCCAGTAACAATACGAGCGGCTTCGTGTTGTATTTTTTCGAGATTATCTTTTTCATAGTTAGTGCAACTATCCCAAACAGATGAGCCGTATTCTAAAATTGGCCGTAAGAATGAAATGTATATTTGGTTAAGCGCTTTTCTGTTGACTGTAAACTTAATTTTTCTCATCATTCCTAGAACCTTAGAAGATGAGTTTATTACACAATTAACATGTTCATGCCATTTTCCGTCGCTACTTAGTGTAAGACCCAAGTGCTTGTGATGACTTACAAATGTGACATTAGTATTGTTAAACATTAGAGAGGGAAACGGTATATTTTTCTTAAGCGTAAATAAAATAGCTTCAGTTTTATTAGGATTAAAGTCAACTAACCATTGTTTTGACCAGTCAGAAATAACACATAAGTCATGATTTAGAATACCCTCAATATCAGATATGTTTGACGCGGTGAATGCTAGTGATGTATCATCTGCAAATATACGAGTGATACTTAACAAATGTTCTGCTATGTCGTTAATAAAAATCAAAAAGAATAGGGGGCCTAGCACAGAACCTTGAGGAACCCCAGCTGTTGTTGCTTGACTTCTGGACATACTTGAACCTAAGAAAACTCTTTGTGTACGACCAGTTAAGTAACTTTCTATCCATTTCAAAACGTCACCATTTACACCGCTCTGTTTCAGTTTAAAAAGTAGTCCTTTGATCCAGACCATATCAAAGGCTTTCGAAACATCACAAAAGACCATGCATGTGAATTGACCCGAATCGATACCTAGACAAACTTGATGGTAGATATCGATTAATTGGTGTACAGTTGAATGACCTCTTAAAAAACCAGATTGTAGTTTATATATAAGGTTATTTCTAATGAAAAAATTGTATATGTGTTTATACACAACCCTTTCCATTAACTTACCAACGCAACTTAAGAGTGCAATTGGTCTATAGTTAGACGATTCATTAGAGTTTCCCTTTTTAAAAAGTGGCATGATAGTGCCTGTAGATAGGCGTGTATACTAAAAAGGTCCCGATATATTGAAATGTTTGTAATGGATAAAACATAGTTACGTTCTATATAAAAATGCTTATATTAAAATGTTTATAATGGCTTAACACTGGTTATTTCTTTATTAACATTACGTGGTCCTGACTTAATTCCAATAAGCGATGAGAAAGCTTATATTAGCAGAATTTTTTAACGGATATCAGATATATCGACAATACAACAAGTTTAAAAAACATTTTTTACAGAAAAAATGTGATAACCTGTTTAAAATTGCCTATTAAATGTTTTAATTTTACAATATGCAAACTGTTAAAGCCGAAATCAAGGTTTTAATTCATACCCCAGCCAACCCCGTTTTCGGTTCTTGGAGAAGGGGTTGGATCGGGTATGAAAGTTAATACTCGGACCACATAATGACTGCGGCTATTGAACTGTTTCTTTAAAAACTGGTTCATACATTTTCGGCGTTTATGCGGTTTGAACGCCGTAGTGAATGGCAAATACCATGAAGCGCGTCAGCGTTTTTTTGTTAAATTTGCATCCACTTCTGGCGTTCAAACCCGCATAAAGTGGTAAATTTGCGAAACCAATTTTCAGCATTTAAGCGGCTGAACGCCGGCAGTGAATGGCAAATTCCACTACCGGCGTTCAAAACCGCATATTAAACGTTGAACATTTGCGGATTAATTCTTATAGTTACATAATTTACATTATTTTCACGTTGTTATCTTACCAACAAGCGTGCCTTGGGAGGTTGGTAATGATAAATACGTGCACGAAAGAGAAATATTGTCAGTGTATTTGCAGGCCGCGGAATAGAAATCTTCTATTGAGGTAAACCAGATGCGTGCTCAGCCAGCTCCTCCTACCACATTGGATGCGTCCGCAGTAAGCTCCGCCTTCAAACAAGTGAAGTTTATTCGAAACTTGACGCTATAATTTTTCAACATAATGTATCAAGTGAATGAATAGCGTCTCCGTGGCCGAGGGTTTAACGACATTGCGTTCTCTCCTTTCATCGCTGCGTGTTCGAATCCCACTGTCAGCTCGACTTGTAAGTGAGGTAGTGTCGATTCTTACGGATGGCAGGAGGTGTACGGTACTGGTTCTACCCAGGAAGAGTGGGTGGTCTGCCTCCACCACAAAAAAACATACCGTCATATATAACGTTACATAAGTTGAAAATGACGTAAAACACGATACAAACAAACAAAACCAAGTGAATGTAAATGTCATTTCGTTATGCTAGTTATTTTCTATATTAAACTACAGTTAATGACATGTTTATAGTGGCTAACATTTGTTTTCACATGATATTATATTGCCTAAAAACTGTCGCGACAACAACAAAAAAGCATACCCGGCGACTGTTTTTGTATTAAGCTGCAGCTATTGAAATGTGTATACTGGCTAAACACTTGATAGGCATTTGTGTTTTAAGCATTATTTAGAAAACTGAATATATTAAAAGTATTTAATATATGTCTTAAATCAACATACTTTATTCATTATTTTATTGTAAAAATATTGTTAATAAAAACAGAAACATACAAATATTATTGTTGTTTATATTGAAAACATAAAATATCAAACGTATACTGGCAGTGTATCGACTATCATCATATTTATGTAGGCTCTTTTACATATCTAAAACAAAATAGTTAAAGATCTTTACTCCTTTGTTAAGTGAAAACGTGTCGATTATTATGGATGGCGGGAAGTACTCACTGGACAAAACTTATAATTGGCCACCTGGGCTTTATAGATATAATTTAAAAAAAACAAGACATGAATGTTATTTAATATGCTATCGTATGAAATAATTCAATCCACATTTCTGTCGAAAACTGCATTGCAAAAAACCCACAATAGTTCAACATAACACAGGTATAAAATGTAAGGCGCTCAAAACCAAAAGTCACAATTTCGAAATGGCGTATATTGTCCACATTAATGGTAACCTTACTGTTATAGACGGTACAAAGAAGAAATGTTGCAGCCAGTCTTTGTACCACATATCAGAGCAAATATAGGCACATTCTTGGCATGTTGCAGCCAGTCTTTGTACCAAATATCAGAGCAAATAGAGGCATATCCTTGGCATGTTGCAGCCGGTCTTTGTACCACATATCAGAACAAATTTAGGCATATCCTTGGCATGTTGCAGCCAGTCTCTGTACCACATATCAGAGCAAATATAGGCATAACATTGTCATGTTGCAGCCAGTCTTTGTAACACATATCAGAGAAAATTTAGGCATATCCTTGGCATGTTGCAGCCAGTCTCTGTACCACATATCAGAGCAAATATAGGCATATCATTGTCATGTTGCAGCCAGTCTTTGTACCACATATCAGAGCAAATATAGGCATATCCTTAGCATGTTGCAGCCAGTCTTTGTACCACATATCAGAGCAAATATAGGCATATCATTGGCATGTTGCAGCCAGTCTTTGTACCACATATCAGAGCAAATATAGGCATATCCTTGACATGTTGCAGCCAGTCTTTGTACCACATATCAGAGCAAATAGAGGCATATCCTTGGCATGTTGCAGCCGGTCTTTGTACCACATATCAGAGCAAATATAGTCATATCCTTGGCATGCTGCAGCCGGTCTTTGTACCACATATCAGAACATATTTAGGCATATCCTTGGCATGTTGCAGTCAGTCTTTGTACCACATATCAGAGCAAATATAGGCATATCCTTGGCATGTTGCAGTCAGTCTTTGTATCACATATCAGAGCAAGTATATGCATATACTTGGCATGTTGCAGTCAGTCTTTGTACCACATGTCAGAACAAATTTAGGCATAACCTTGGCATGTTGCAGCTAGTTTTTGTACCACATATCAGGGCAAAAATAGGCATATCCTTGGATGAAATATGCTCCCATGTAATGTTGTTAGAACCACCAGATAATGCTGGAGGTCAACCGTGTCAGTTCTTCTATGGCGTGCGAAAAGAAAAATCTCCGAGAATTTGGCCAAAGTGTCACTCAAACATGGAATTGTCATTCCACAACTATACCTCTAATACGTGATAAATAGTTACGTGTTTACAACGATGATTGGGGAAGATGAGCATTTTTTGTCTTACATAAATCATTCCTATATTCAACGGATGATGGAAAATCAGTGGTGGAATGCCACCTACGTGTACTTAAACGATATTTAAAAACAATATATATTTTCCTTGGCACTCTTCACACATAATGTATATGTCTAAATGCCACTCACATGTCTGTAATGTAAGCATAATCACTTCTCATTATTGTGTATTTATTGTGTCAACCAATCGCGTTTAAGCAATATGTC
>JAWPHD010018077.1:27500-41548 GCA_037043455.1 Cyrtodaria siliqua | reverse complement strand
CCTCACTTGGCCATGACGGTAGGAAGATTCCTACACCGTAAAAAACTAGGGCTGTGTTAATCGGTTTGCTCTCAACTTGGAAATGTGCAATCATTCTCTTATTTCTGCCTTCAGGTGACAAGATTGGAACATGTTCATGACTTCTGCCAAGTTTGGATGCCACTGAGTGATTTTCGAGGAAGATATGATAATTTGAAAATTGGTAGGAATACAGTTGAATTATCAGTGAAATGGAGCTAGTTTTGAGAGGTGCTGAAAAAGACTGGAATTTAAAAAAAAATAATCTGGTCAACTTTTGATTTTTTGTGGATATTCTGAGCTTCAGAGGAAGGTTTCCAGATTGAGGGGAGATTTAAAGACCAATGGACATTTTATAGTATGTTTGCAGTGGTCCACAAGTGACCGTTTCTACATATATTATATAGTGTTGATTAATTCACTAGTGAGACGTTAAAATGTCACGATGACTTTGACATTTGACCAAATGACCAAAAATCAATAGGATTTCTCCTCTCACCAAAGTCAATAAACCCAATCAAATTCTTCAGTGTGGGTATTATAGTTTCGAAGTTATCGCGAAGAATGCCTATTTCCATATAAGGTCATGTTCACCTTGACCTTTGTCCCACTGAACCATAATCAATAGAGTTCCTCCTCTCACCAAAGGCAATGCACCTATGAAGTTTCATAAGTGTTGGTTTTACGGTTTCGAAGTTATCAGATGGAATGCTATTTCCATATAAGGTCATGGTGACCTTGACCATTGACCTACTGGCCCCCAAAAACTACAGGGTTCCTTCTTTCACATAGGGCAATGTACCTATGAAGTTTTATGAGGGCAGGTGTTAGGATTTTGAATTTGTTGTGCGGAATGCATGATTCCATATAAGGTCTATGTGAACTTGACATTTGACCTACTGGCCCAAAAACAATAGGTTACCTCCTTTCAACTAAGGCAATGTACCTATGCAGTTTTATGAGTAGGTGTTTCGGTTTTGAATTTATTGTGTGGAATGCATATTTCAATACAATCCCATACCATAATACGTCCCGTTTTTTAAACGGGCGTATACAAAATACAAACAATTTATTACAAAACACCAATTCAAAAGTACAAACAAATAATTATTAAGAAGTACCTCAAATCGGAAGAAAAATACAGAAAACATGAACTGGAAACACATTCATAACACTTTACAGTATAAATGAACTCTAAACAACGCCTCAAGGAGCATTTTGTTGTGTAGTTGCCTATATACAATTGTCGTATGATAACGTTGTATGTTTGTATGATGACGTCGATGACGTCATATGCTGACCCTGTCGCCTTTGTAAGGCACCGTACAACGGAACTACCGCGTCGATTGTCGTAATTTGGTATTTGTGACGGTTACGGAAATCGACGAGGCAATTCTGGCCCACACCGTGCTAAACGGAAAAGATCGAAATTCATTTGCATAAATATCAGGCCTGTAAAAGATTTACAAAGACAACTAGTCCTGCAGGCCTAGTGAAAAAAAAATCCACTTGCCCTTATCCACATTGTACTCGCCCTTAATTTTGAACAGGAATCGTCTTCATAATTTTGCCTACCGCTAGTGCTAGACAAGGTAAATCACTGTCAATCAAGAACACTTTATTTAGATAAACAAACTACATGTAACATCATCAAAGTATCAAATAAATGACTAGATCCCATCTAAGGTATGACTAGCTTGACCACTTAATAATTATGAAAGGCACTAACATTAAGATGACATCATTTAAACATTTCAAAAGCAACTGTTTATGTAAGTCACTGTGATAATACAACTGTGTATCCTAAAGTCTTTTCTCTTGCAAAACACGCTAGCATTTGGTACTATCATGCTACTTTTATTGCAGTTTTAATTTATGCAATTGTCTATTCACTTTCTCTATTTGTAAGTTGTCGTCATCTCCACCAACTCTACTCCATAAACATTCTATAGACATGTCTATTTTCTTCGACATTTTTACGGGAAAATGTCGTCGTATCAAGTATAATGGTCCGGTTACAGTGTTTTATTGATAAAAACTACTAGTTTAGTATTGGATAATTCGATCACTACAAAGTCTACGAACTTCGGATATTTCGGCTTTATACCCTATCACCAAAGTAACCATGGGTAATCAATAATTTCATGTTTACTTCCTGTGTATTTGAGTGTAATATTTAGTTTAAGCAAACGTTTAGTTGAATTTCTTCGCCAGAATAAAAGAAAACGATAAAGACTTGATTTATTTTGTTACTAATGTCAAGAGTCACTCGTCCCTAATGACGACCAGAAGGAAATATCCACTCGCCCGACCTGACAAGTCACTCGTCATGACAAGCGGACGAGTGGTATTTTACAGGCATGAATATGTATAACACTCCGACGTCGCAAGTTATTCGATAAATGTGTCTAAAGAAGTAATAAAACTAACACTCGTTTGGAATATGAAATTATTTACAATATTATTAATATTAAATACTGTTGTATATCTGTGTTTCGTCACTTGTTAGCTTGCATTACCATACATAACATACTGAATAATCAAACAGGAATTCCAGACCGAGTACGCGTCATTCATTCCAGATGGACGGTCATAAGACTGGCTGCATAACATACTGAATAATCAAACAGGTATTCCACACTGAGAACGTGTCATTCATTACAGATGGAAGGTCACGAGACTGGCTGCATAACATACTGAATAATCAAACAGGTATTCCACACTGAGAACGTGTCATTCATTACAGATGGGCGGTCACGAGACTGGCTGCATAACATACTAAATAATCAAACAGGTATTCAACACCGAGTACGCGTCATTCATTCCAGATGGAAGGTCAAGAGATTGGCTGGATAACATACTGAATAATCAAACAGGTATTCCACACCGAGTACGTGTCATTCATTCCTGATGGAAGCTCAAGAGACTGAGAACGTGTCATTCATTCCAGATGGAAGGTCAAGAGACTGGCTGCATAACATTCTGAATAATCAACAGGTATTCCACACCGAGTACGTGTCATTCATCCTGATGGAAGCTCAAGTGACTGGCTGCATAACATACGTCAAGCATGTTAACTTTTAAATTATCGGCATATAAATTGCCACATCAGTATTGATCCTCTTCAAGTATGATATATAAATCCGGATTTAAACTAAAGACATAGTATGTTTCCAACACTGTGTATATCAGTCATCAGAATTGGAGTTTCTGAACCAGCCGGGATTTCACTTTGAGTATATTACAGTAACCGACATCTCACGTACCAACCAAGTCCAACAAGTGACTATACTATCATTTATATCGGGTTGTATATAAAAATAGTATGGCTGGTTCCCACACAGGGTATGTTACATGTGTCGGGGTGACAGTTCAATCAAATAGTTTGTCATGTGTGTATGAACAGTGGACATTGTACGTCTACTCGACGGGAGTTATATATGTTGTTGTAAAGGTTACTACATCCCATAGAATATTGCGAGTATATGAAATCAGTTAACTGAACAAATACTTTGATCCACAGACTACTCTTACATGTTACCTCTCCTTCATTAGTCTTCACGGATATTTTAAAGGTCAGTATGTTAAATATTTTGCCATACACACATGTCTTTAATATATGTATAGTACTTATATACGTCATGGCTGTCCATATGGTCCATATGATAGACTTGACCTAAGTGGTTGTTCAGATGCACGGATGCACACGTCTTTAAAGATGCCGCGAATGACTAAATTCTGACTAAATTCTGCAATGCGCTCGCTTCAAGTATCTGGTGTCTCGTATGTATGCACACGCACGTGTTTGTAAAGCTTGCTAGACATGGTAAATCGTTTACTGCACACGCTACTTATATGGTGTCTCGCCAGTATGTACGCGCAGATGACTTTTAAGCTTATCTGACCTGGTAAATCCTTTACTGCATAAGCTGCACTTATATGGTGTCTCACCTGTATGTATGCGCATATGAATGTTACGATGGCCAGACATGGTATATCCTTTACTGCACACACTACACTTATATGGTTTCTCACCCGTATGTATAAGCATGTGACTGTCAAGACTGCCTGACTGGGTGAATCCTTTACTGCACACACTACACTTATATGGTTTCTCACCTGTATGTATGCGCATATGACTGTTAAGACTACCTGACATGGTAAATCCTTTACTGCACAAGCTACATTTATACGGTTTTTCACCTGTATGTATAAGCATATGACTGTTAAGATTGCTTGAGTGGGTAAATCCTTTACTGCACATGCTACAGTTATATGGTTTCTCACCTGTATGTAAGCGCATATGCCTGTTAAGATCGCCTGACACGGTAAATTCTTTACTGCACACGCTAGAGTTATACGGTTTCTCACCTGTATGTATGTGCATATGACTGTTAAGATCGCCTGATTGGGTGAATAGTTAACTGCACACGCTACACTTATAAGGTTTTTCACCTGTATGTATAAGCATGTGACTGTTAAGACTGCCTGACTGGGTAAATCCTTTACTGCACACGCTACACTTGTATGGTTTATCACCTGTATGTATGCGCATATGCCTGTTAAGATTGCCTGACTGGGTAAATCCTTCACTGCACACGCTACACTTGTATGGTTTCTCACCTGTATGTATGCGTATATGACTGTTAAGACTGCCTGACTCGGTAAATCCTTTACTGCACACGCTACACTTGTATGGTTTCTCACCTGTATGTATGCGTATATGACTGTTAAGATTGCCTGACTTGGTAAATCCTTTGCTGCAGATCGTGCACTGGAACGTCGACTGTCCTGTATCCATGTTTATTGAAAGCCGACTTTGTCTATTGTTTTGTTGTCGTAATGCGGTTTCTGAAACAAAATAATATGCATACTCAAATTGATATTATGATATAGTTCAGTTTAACGCGTATGCCATAATTAATATCGTCTGCGTGTAACAAGCACATCGATGGAACCGGTGGATACTTTGTTTGAAGTTACATGAAGTTCTATCTATTATGTCACATTATAAGTTTGTGCTTTGGACCACGGGTTTGAGTCATGAACAGTTTAGCATGCATACATTTTATATGTGTGCTTATCTTCTAGATTATTTAAATCTTCTAGTTACCTACTTCCCGCGATCAAGATGCAGAATTATGCTTTAAATATATTTTTGCATGAAATGAAATATGGATCTTTTTTAATTACCTCGATTTACTTACCCGTATACGAAGTATTGCATGTGTATGTTGATCTGAGCTTTGATGCCATGAAAGTCTGTATTTTATTCTTATTGATACAAATGTGTTTATTTGTGTATCATGCTCATTTTTACAAGAGTTGTCTCCTGGATAATTATGTTTATTTCTATTTTGAATGTAACTTAAAATGCACGTTAACATTTAACCGATGGTCGATTAAAGGCTTTCATAATCGATTATCATAATCGGATGCCTAACAAACCGATGATGGGTTTAAAACAATCGAGTAATCGGTACATCACTAGCGTTAACATTAAATATTTCAAAAACGTCTTTTGCAAAAGCATTTGTGGTGATGCTTGTGGTGCTAGTAAAATATGATGCCGAAATTATTTTAGTTGGCATATTTTAGAATTAGGAAAATCGAAAGCTGCAATAATTCAAAGTACTAACGTACTTAACACATCACAGCCTGTACTTAGAAATTCTATCTAATGCATCATTGTACGACGTCAACCAATCTTTCCCAGGTCATGCGCATATACTTATTGGAGATAATTACAAACTAGACGTAGGTTTGGGTGTATTAGAATTGTTGTTTCCTATACAATAAAGTGTAAAAAAAGGAAAAATAAAACCATAAAACCTTTGGCTTTTCCTTTTGTCTGTTATCAATGTTAACACCAGTAGGAACGCCAGCCCTATGGCGTAGGAATATTTATCAAACAAGGTCACGTGATAAAATCGATAACAAAATGACATTATTGGGAAAATTGTCACTGGTCAGATTTATTCACCTCTTATTTATAAACTGTGATTATGACAAAAAACAATCGAAGATCGTTGTAAAAGTAATAATATTCACAAACTACATTGGTTGAACATAATTGGTGTACACTTTGTGTAATTCCCATTAATAGTTAAAGGTATTTTTCAAAGGGATGAATTTAGGTTGTTTTAAGGTTTAAATTGCCAAAAATGCGCTTTTAAATCAAAATCGATTTATTTCGTCATTTTAGAAGCGAGAATAAAAACAAATGCATGTACGCATAGATAAATCCTTCCTCTGTCCATATGCAAAATTTTAATGAAATCGGAGACAATTACTTTTTTTTCCCCAAAATTAACTAACATGACCCACGGACTCAAAGACGGCATAACGCATATACATTTACAGACGCGACTGGGTACACAAAAAATGAAATAATTCCATTATTTCAATACATATATTTCAAATGTATGTATCCATGCATTCCAGATTAAATTTCTGATCTATACATGCTTTTGGTTTATGCCGGAGTGCTCGGAATAGGTTCAAACAGACCAAATTGCAACGGTACGTCGGGAATGGAAATGAGGATGGTGAAAATATATATTGCAGTGCTAATTTTCTGAATCCGAAAAAATTGCAAAAAAAATAAAGTTTTAACAACGAGAATGATTTTTTTTTCTTGAAAGTGTTCATTGACATGTCTACTATTAAAAACCAAAATTTAAAGTCAATCAGAAAAAAGTACTTTTTTTCCCCCAAAATTAACAAAGTACACCGTGTTCGCTAAAATATGAACAATCGCCTTTCGAAGTTAATGTACACGCGGGATATAAAACCATGAAATTGTGAAATCCTTTTTTAAGAGATATATTGATTTCAACATTGTTCTGTATTTAATGAATTATTAGAGTAGAATATTCGCAGTTTTTTTCAAGGACACCATTACGGTAGTATCCCTGCAACCCCGCCCTTCATGCCACCCCCACCACCCTCTATACCGTATTGATTAAGTTCTATATAGCTGCGAATGCGCAGTTTTAATCAAGTTCGATTTATTTCATCATTTTAGAACAGAAAAAAGCATGTACGCGTAAATACATTTTTCCTCTGTAGATATGTAAAATATAAAAAAAAACGGAGGCAAGTTCTTTCATCCCCCCCCCCCACCCCCCACACCCGAAAATTAACGAAGTACACCGTAATCGCTTAAATACGCCGATTCCACGTTCCAAATCGATTTTCGCACGGAATAAAATTGTGAAATTATGAATTCATTTATAAAGATTTCAGCATTGTTCAGTAGTTGTTATATTATTGATGTAGTATGTTCACAGTATTTATGAGAGCAACATTACGGTAGTATGACTGTATCCCTCCATTACCCCGTCGGCTTCCCCACCAACGCACACAGTACGTTGTGTATTGCTGAGAATGCGCCTTTTATTTAAATCGATTTATTTCGTCATTTTAGAAGCGAGAATAAAAACAAAATCATATAGATACATCTCTCCTCTGTATATATGTTGAATTTCAATAAACGGAGACAAGTACTAATTAAGTAACAGGGCCTTCCGACCCAAGACGGCAACATTCATATTCATTTAAAAAGACCACCCGCTACAGAAACAATTAAATACTTTTGTTATGTAAACACATATATTTAAAATGTATGTGTCTATGTATTTAACACTAAATTTTTGATCTATACATGCTTTGGGTTAATGTCAGAGTGCCCAATTTATTTTACAATGTTGCAACGGTATATCGGAAAATGAAATCATGATACGTTGCAGAGTTAATTTTCGAAATCAGAAAAAGCGGTAAACTAATATAAGTTTAACAGGCAGAAAGAAGTATATTCTTTTAACTGTTCGTTTGAAACTGAGGGGGCGACTCGAGTCAATGACTGACGAGTAACAGACATGCTACTGTCAGTAACAAACATGATTTTGTGTAAACTCGAAGATTGCATAAAATAAATATGTGGACATGAAATTGTGTCAATGGTTTGTGGTGTTGTGAAACACTGTACGCGTGAATCCGAAAAGTGCGGGTCTGTTATCTTTATAGGACATATATAGTTATATTATAACATGTGTGTTGTACCATATGCTTATCCTTGTTTATAAATGTTTGATAATGGATATCAGCAGGAACTTGACTTTTGACCTAAAAATCAAACGGATCATCCTCTTTCCACTGTCCACCAATGAAGTTTTATGAAATTTGCTTTAGGTAAAAGGAAACACTGCGTGGACAAGACTTTTCATTTTCCGGTCATGGTAACGGACCTTTCAACTACTGACTTCAAAATAAACAGGGATTATTCACCAAAGGCAGTCAAAGTATGACGTTTTATGAAATTAGCTTTAGAGAAAGTAAAAAAGAGTTTCATTACGGACATTATCCGGTCTGTGACCTTGACCGTTGACCCACTCATAATCAAAAGGGTCACCCTCTCGCCAGAAGCAATCCATCCATTAAGTTCATGATATTTGACTTACAGTTTACAACATTTTACATTATCATGTTACGGTGACAATGATCTTTGACCTAATGACATCAAAATCAAAAGGCATCATTCTCTCACCAAATGCACTCAGACCATGAATTTTGATGAGATTTGCTTCTGGGGAAGTGCACAGTGCAGACAAGGGTTTTCATGATCATTATTGGGTCACGGCGCCCTTGACCTTCAATATTTGATATGCACGTACTGATGCTTCTTACAAAGTTTCGTAAAAATCCAACAAATAGCGCAGACAAGATTTGTGACGGACGAACGGAAAAGCCAAATATAATCTGTCTCATCTACCACTTTGTGGTGGAAGACATATTTATAAAGACAATATTTTAGTTCATATGTATACTTTATTAAGCAAATAATTAAGCGAACATAAACTTCAGCATTGACTCTGGCCAGTGGTGTACATGGAGTCTTCTTCCACATGACGTGCAGCCTGAAAGAAAATAAAAAGTAAAAATAAGTCGCGTACAGTATTCAATTTGAATCAGGTGTTGCTAGGGGGAGCTAGGGCATGTTAAGGGGAATGGGACAGTTTGACACAATGGGCTAGCAGGATACATCGAAGTAAACCAGTAGCGCCAGTAAGACTTGAATCCGTGTTCACTGGATTCAAAGCCGATATGCTATAAACGTCCCTTGACCAAAACTGAGTAAATGACACATCAAATAAAGGGTCAATACATATTATATTGTGTATCATACGAGTATATGATTGACCTGACATGATTACAGAACAATTTTAATGTATTTTTCACCCAACAGTACTACAGCAAGAATCTATTATAAGGAAAGTTAAATCTGACAGATGGTGCAATGCTCTATAAGCCATTTTTACTAGAAGGGGAATAAAATACAACTATTGCCAAAAATCTAAAATTGTTAAATTTTACACGTTTTGTTGATAGAATATTTTACTTTAATGACTTAGTAAGGTCATTTTACATGGGGAGAAAACATTATTATACAACTATTTATTTTCTATCTCAAAACCTGGTGATGCCGCTAGTTTTAGTAATAAAACACGATTAAATAGGGCAGTTGAGAAGACACTTTTGTAGATGTGTGGTCTGTTCTGATGTGAAAATGTGTAAAACAGACACAAGATTGAAAATTTGCTCTGTGTCCCTTTAATAAATTGGGGACCCATCACATAGACCATAATAATATTGTAATTAGTTTATGTTAAAGGGACACACGGCACTCTTGAAGTATTTATCAAGCATTAACATTAGCATCTTCATTTGTTAACCTGGTAACATTTTAAATGTTAAACCTGCTTGCATTAAACATTAAATAAAAGTGTTTCATTTTGTCTTCGTTATTCTATCAAACACTTAACTATATTATAGGTGCACTGTTATCAACAGTTCTGAACTATTCTAATAAATACTATTAATGATTCCTAATGCCAATTATGCAGAAAAATTGACCGAAACTCCAGAAGTTTAAAAAAAAAAGAAGATTTAGTGTCCCTTTAACACAACTTGTTTTCGCATGTATCCAGTACATGTAGTTTACACGAGCTCATATGCCAATCACGCTGCATTATCACGGAAAACATTTTTTACTGTAACTTTGAACAGCACCGTGCAAGCATAACACAAGCTCCATTTAAAGAACTAAACAAGTGTAAACATTTTTTAAAAGGGCTCCCACCTGAAAATGATCCAATGGCATTTAACTCGGCTTGGCATTCTGAAGTCGTCAGTATCAATTCACTTAGAATTGCTCAAGGGCACGATTCACATTTGAGGCCTCTCTGAAAAACATCATCAATCCAATGTCAATGATCAAACAGACAGAGTTTATCCTTTGTTATACATAATGTAACATATTTATAAAGGAAAACTCTACTAACTGTCATGGATATATATGTACACATATGTGTATGTAGACAGGGGACATTGATAGCATTTCTACTAGTAATTGTTTTATTCCCTGTCAGTCACCAACACTGCATCGTGTTGACACATAATGGGACGTTATTTCGTCCGGTAAGGTATTAGTTTTTACATAATCTACGGTATGAAACACTGTACGCGTGTTGTTAGACTCCATAGGTATCCGTAGTGCTCGCCGAGGTAGCGCGCCCAATTTCGGGTGTAAAAAAATGGCGTCTGTTATAATTGAAAATTCGTAAAATAGTCCGTAAAATACAAAGAAATAGTCCATGTTCGCGGAGTTAAAATGCGAACAGAACTGATATGTTATAGGTCCTTGGGGTTCCTACTGCACTGTTAATAGGCATTACTTAGTTCACTTTGTATGTTGCGACATCTTTAATAATCTGACATTGCATCCGATTACCTACGTTCATGCACGTTCGCAACATATGGATTGATTCCGAAATCAGGAACTTTTATTTCATTTTTTTTTTCATCCCAAAACACGTGCATGTGAATCTCTGTCCTTTTTATGTCCTTTTTTACTTAAAAAGGAAGATGAGTGCAATATCCTCAATTATACAGTTCGATATTTTAAGGAAATAGATATATAAAAGTAGATACTGAGCTAATTTTATATTCGATCTCCATGTTAGTGTGTACAGTATTTTTACAGCGAAAATGTCAAACTCCATTAACTCCAAAATATGTGTAATTTATAGAAACATAATTAGAACCTAGATCTATATATATTTACTTGTTTTGAAAGAAATGTCATAGGACATAGTCATATACAAGTTTTAAGAAAAGTTGAGCATTATAACATACGGTTTTTATATATTGAATCTTTTTTTTTTGTGTAAAGAAACATGTGTGATACGGTCCATATAAGTTTGCTTTTTCAAGTAAAAAGACGAATGAGGATATCAATTGTTGTGTATGTTTTCAAAGATGTGTATATATAGGTAATCGAAAACTAATCTTTGTTTTTCAATGAATGTAATGTTATGAAAAAAATGGTGAAAATGTTCAGTGACTCTATTTTTCGTCTTTTTAGTGACATTTTGGAGTTAGAATGTCATCTTCAAAGACGTCTAGTGAAAAAAAAGTGTGATGACCTACCTTTTTTATTGATGATTTTGTATCTAAATGATAGCAAAGAAACTTTAAGTATCAATGCAATACAAATCTCAGCACTAAGTCCTTTCCAAGCCAACCCCACAATTAAAAAAACATAAAAAAACTTATTTTTAAATTAAAAGGATAAATTCTACTCCGAGTGGCAGAGCTACTTGGAAACATAGTTGTGGATGCCTGGAATAAACTTCCCAGGGAGGTAAATGAGGCGCCTTCGCTCAATGCGGTTAAAAGTCGTTTAAACAAACATTGGTTACGACACCCCACTAAATTTTCTCCAAGTTTTATATAACAACCGGAAATAAAAAAAAAGTTTGAAAAAGCACTATCAAGAAGTACCTTAGAAGTGAATCGCTTACAACGGTATCTGCTACAGTAAGAATACAGTGAGAATACACATATATATTTTGTTGACAACATAAATGATCACAAATGACGCAAAAAATACGAATGCTTAAAATTTGATATGTTACCATCTTAAATCCTACATTATATCCATATCTATTAGAATGTAAAACATGAAACAATTCTGTTGTCAAATATAACTATGATTTAAAAAATAAAATTCTTAAACTTGAAAATGTCAAAACTTGCCAAGCCAACATCCTTAAGTTAATTACTCAAGCTGGATAAATCCCCATTTAGGCTGTGCCTTTTTCATATTATATGATGCCAGGAAGACAAACTTGAACATGTATTCTGTGCAACATTCTATTGTTTCAATTTGATAAGTTTATGTTCAAACTTATTTTAAAAAATATTACATATTCCGGCGATTTTTGACAAAAATACACATTTTTCGCCCCAAAATTAAGGCATTTCCAAACATCATGCGGTTTGGAACTTTTTTTCTGTTTAATCACTGGACCTGACCCTGCCCAAAAAGGTTACAATATTTCTTTTTTCTATTGTATTAGATATATTTTTCAGAAAATCATACCCTACAAAATCCCCCTGGTGGGGAGGTGGGGTCTACTGCCAGCTCAAAAACAACCAGATTTACTTTATGAACAACTCCGACCATACACAGCAATATTAGTGTGTTAAAATACACGTTTAATGCTCTTTTGAAATTTTTCGTATTGGCGAGCATCATCGTGTATTGATTATTGCACATTTTACGACTTAACTTTCCCAACGGAATCTGTTGGGAAGGTTTCACGCTTTTAAACAGCATCGTTTGTATATATATGTACATGTTGAAAGAAGAATTTTTTTTGAGTCGATTAGTGTCACAAAATTTACCTGCCACGATGAAATATCCCAGATTATCCAAATTTATCACGATTATATTCACATATTTCCGAATTATCGAACGTTACCGCCATCTTGTTTGAACTTCTTACCCAGAGTTCCATGCGCATATTAGTTCACCATACGCAACCTCCTACCATGCACCGTCGATAGAATAGAATAGAACTGTTTATTGTTACAATCGTAAAACATTTTGTAGTGTGTTTAAAATACACATATTTCATGCCGATTCAAAATTAATATTTGTGTTATATTATAGCATTGTTAATATAACTTGTTTTACTCGTTTATTATTTAACAATACTCTTCCTCATTCTTAGATCGTAATAAAGAGAATATAAAATATAAGAAAATTAGCATTTTTGTAAAAATCCGAATAATAATAAGGAAAGTGCAAGAGTGTTCACAAGGCAACGGACAACGGACAACTCGCCATCCCATAACATCTGGGGAGAGGGAGTGTGTTGGTGGTATAGGTTGGTGGGTGGGGGGTTTAGGGGGTGGGGGGGGGTTGGGGGTTCAAAGCCATATATCGGCCAATATTCGATAGGCTAAGCCTGAAAGAAAGTGCACAACAACAACACGCACAAGGGAAGTACATTTAAACATCTATTCCATACACTATCTCTTACTAAATGTCACTGTATTAGTATCAATCCCATTAACATCCACCTATATTTACGAGTATTCATTATCTCCGTATATTCCACATAAAAGTCACTGTCTATTTATTTTTAATCCTTATTTAAACTCCGTAAGACACAATATATATGCACATTAACATCCAAATAAAGTCACTATCTTTACTTTCTTCTGCTCTAAAATACACTTTAAAACACAAACATCTATATCAATGCCATTAACATCCACCTATATTTACCATTCATCAAGTTCTAGTTTGCAACAATTCTTCTTCTTCTGTCCAGTTTCTTGCTTAACCTTTTGATTTTAGCAAGTATTTTATCGACGTCCTTAATTTCCACTCCACTACACATATTTGGAAATGCGTTGTGGCACCGACCCGGAAGCACTTTCGTTAAATGTTCTGGTATTAACAACTGCACAAAGAACCTAATGTCTTTTTCCCGGTCATCGCTTTTATTTGTCGATATCCTCCTATCCGCACTGTCTGCAAGTGAGGAATACATCACATCCAGATATCTTCCAACTCCTCCGGTCAGCTTTCCGTGACGCTGTAATGTGTCTTCGGTCAGTTCGTTCCCTGCAGACTTAATACCATCTGAAATGAAACAAATTATCATGGATATTAG
>JAWPHD010018077.1:0-22500 GCA_037043455.1 Cyrtodaria siliqua | reverse complement strand
TAAGTTAAGCACCGATTTCAAGTATTCTGTTAATAGTTTGATATATGCAAGTGCTGCTCTAGACTGCCAACTAAATTGTAAAGACCGTCGTATACTTACTATGACCCATATAATAGATGAACAGTAAATAATCAGTATCTAAACGTGAAATGCTCGCTGAAAAAATGCCGCTATTCGCTCGTTTCAGTCAATTATTGAGGAGTTTAAACCTGTATCGAAAAATGTGAATCGAGCGATTGTTTACAAATACTATAAAGAACATTTCCTGTAATTTTCAACCACTGGTGTTGCTTATTAGGTATGTTCTAAGCCTTTAACAATGCCAGCTCCTGTACGGAGTATTGCTTGCTCCTGTACTTTTGCATTGTATCAACATTTAGTGTACTGGGTATTGGGTAAAGAGCCATCACTGTTTTTGATGATTTCTAGCATATAACTTAACTTTCATTAAATAAAATATAAATTGTCCAAAGCTTGATCGATCCCGTATGACAAACCAATGGGTATGAGTGGTTTACAGCCATAAATTACCTTTAAATTGCATATATCAGATCCACGTCAATACAACAGTGTTTTTCTTCTAAATAACTACACATGATTGCTTGGGAATTACGTCACTGTGACTGCTGCAAGCCCTATTAATCATGCTAATTGTTTTCGTTATCAAATGCATGTTTTCCACACATCGGCCAATTTTTTAATTTAATATACATACAGTATACTATACCATAGTAATAGTAAATTCGATTGATATGGGTGCACTTTTTTGTTTTCAGATTCACCAACATGTATGCAGAATAGGGCATACACGTTATACTCATTCATATTTATTACAAGGTGAGCCATTACCAGAATGTATACCCTGCTTTGCACCGTTAACGGTCAATCACATATTGCTGGAATGTGTAGACTTTGATCCTATGCGTCAAAGGTACTACAATGTTAATACTATGACTGAGTTATTTAATACTATAGATTTTAGTCTAGTTTTAGATTTCCTTAAGGAAATCAGACTTTATAAATCAGTATAATATGTTCTTGTATATAATTACTTTTTTATATACCCGTTTTCGGGCATTCGTTGATTTACATATATAGTTTATATTACTACTATATCATCCCTTATTTTTTAATAGTTTTATCCTGATATATTTACATTAATTTTTAATTAATACTTCATTTATTCATATTTTGTCAGTTTTTGCGCACAATATGACCTATTTATGTGTCGACGTGCCGTAAAACAACATTCATTCATTCATTCATTCCAACATGTATGCCTGTTTCTACTGCGATATATATATAGAAAAGTACAAAGACATCATTAGCCACCTAATTGACAATCATCCCTACGAACAAATTAAATTTAGAAAAATTGATGAACAACAAACGAGAATTGTAGTATATAAAATATCTCCTGATTTGTGCAGAGAACAAGGCAGAACGATCACTGTAGATGAAAACAACGAAAAGGTACACGTGTCAAAGAGAGACGTATTGCCCAAGGAAAGTCCCTTAAAGTACTAAGGCAGAACGAGAACTTCGCCGGCGGGGAAGCCATAATATCCGAAAATATAAATTTTGAAATAGATTTAGAAGCGGACAACGATGTTTTGAGTGAAATGGTAGCACTAATGCCAAGTGTAATCAAATCGTTGAAAGAGTGTGGGAAATGGGACGACTATAAAGCGTTCAATAAACTGGTCAGCGACAATACATTTTCCCATGGACAACATCGCCTTTTTATTATTTCTCGATGTTGTGAGATGGTATTGGTTACACTGGACATCTTTCATGAGATACAGTGAAGAGTGCAAGCTGTTCTGGAGTACGGGATTCAAACTTTTCCGTGGTCGATTTCTACGGTTCTTGGGCGGACCTAAAAATAAAGGTCAGCTTACCGAGTCTGAGGCTTTAGCGGGAAATTATTCATCCGCAGATTCCAAAGTTAACTTTGTGATTCCAGATCGCAAATTTTTGAAGGACGGAAATAAAATGGTACCGATTGAGAAACCTGGTATAATAACATAAATGATAGACGAGGTCGTTCAATTTGATCCAGAACAATTGTTAACATACAAAATATGTGTCGATGGGAAGAAAATCAAGTTCCATTGGTGAAGTAAATTTATGGGGCTATGAAGATGATCCAACATGTGAATCAAGAAAGAAACGGATAGAAAATGAATTGTCAATTTTTACCGCATACACAAACAGAATTGAAAGCAAAATTGAAATGGGACACGAATTCATAAATGACATTTACAACAATGAAAATGCTTATATTACAGACAATTGTTAGCATTCGGTAACATTATTAAGTAACAGGATCAAAGATTTACGACTTCTTAAAGCGAAGAAATAAGTAGCATTAAGAAGGCTTCAAGAACAGGTTGAAGGTGACTGGAAGTCCAGCAACTACGCACTTGTAATCAGTAGTTTGCGAACACACATATATCAGATAGAGAACGGCATTGAAGATATATTGAAAATATGTGTGAATATGCAGCTGCAAATAATAGTATACCAATTAGGAGAAACTATCATTAAGCTCTTTCAACTCATTTATAACTCTTGCAATTTATCATATTTCTTCTTTTCTCGTTAACGTTGTTTCTTAGCACGTCGTCTCTTGAGTAAATTTTCTAATGTTTGAGATTTAACACTTTGTCCTCTTTTAAAGTTTCTTTTGAAACTTCTTTAAGAGGTTTTAATGCATATATACCGTTAGATAGTGTTTGTTTATCTATTACACCTGTATCAAACAGGCGTATTAAATTTCTTATAGTCTCTTCGTTTTTTTCCATTCCTTTATTTGTTATATATTTAAAAAAAAAAAAAATAATATAAAAATAATTATATATAAAATAGACAATGGAAGTCAATGTTTGCAAATTTCTTAAAATTGGATTACATAATCCATGTGAAAATAAGCCAACAAAAGATTCTAATTATTGCAGTTTGCATAAATATAGATTAAAACAAGTCATGCATAACCGTGTCTAATATGTAAAAAAGGCACTTCTGCAAAATATCAAGTGTGTGTTGGTTGTGGTACAGCTTCAATTAGAAAAAAGAACGATTATTGGAGGTGAAAGTCGTATAACGCTGAGTGTCTCAGATTTAGACGTATTAAGGTTTAAATTATATTTTGATAACTTATAAAAAAAATTAAACTTGCAATCCTCACTACCCCTATTTTAAAAAAGTTTTAATAAATCAAGTATTACATGGTGATTTATTATATATATGTATTTGGGCGTTTCTGTTGTAATTTGAGGCGAAACGGAGTGAGACGAAAATTACAACAGAACGCCCAAAATACATATATATACCGTACCGGTCTTGCTAAAAATGAACTAAAACTAGAAAATACAGCAATTCATCGAAAAATAAAAGTACGAAATCACCTTTCAAACTGTTAATATTCTAGTGATCATTTTCTACATGTCCAAAGTGATAAATTCGCGTGACCAATCCATCTATGTTAATATGAAAGCTGTAATACGATTGGTTCAACTCGTGTAATCAACCAACTTTTTATGTTTTGACAAATACCATTACGACTTTAAATTACACGCGATTAAACATGATTAATGGTTGAATTACGAGGACGGGCAACCATTTTTGAAAGAGAGACTAGCCCGGATTCAGATTGGACTAGCTCCGGGCGTCGGGCAATAGAGTAACGTGTCAATAACACGAGCTTACATCTGTGCGTTTTTGGAAACAGACGAAAGTACACTGATGGTTGTGTGTTAGGTAAATATGATTTTTCTTGACATATATAAGCAGACTAGTACACTGAGGAATAACCATGTACATAATGTGCTTTACATTCATATATACAGCATGCTATAGAGTCAATGTTACACACCAATTCACATGTATTGGACACATATTGTTATGGCGTCAATGTTACACACCAATAATCATGTATTGGACACTGATTGTTATGGCGTCATTCTTACACACCAATACACATGTATTGGACACTGATTGTTGTGGCGTCAATGTTACACACCGATACACATGTATTGGACATTGAGTGTTATGGTGTCAATGTTACACACCTATACACATGTATTGGACACTGATTGTTATGGCGTCAATGTTAAACTCCAATACAAATGTATATTGAACACTGATTGTTATGGCGTGAATGAGTGTTGTGGCGTCAATGTTACACACCAATCCAATATACATATACTGGACACCGATTGTTATGGCCTCAATGATTGTTGTGGCGTCAGTGTTGCACACCAATAAACATGTATTGGACATTGATTGTTATGGCGTCCATGTTACACACCAATACACATGTATTGGGCATTGATTGTTATGGTGTAAATGTTACACACCAATACACATGTATTGGACACTGAGTGTTATGGCGTCGTTGTTACACTCTAATGCACATGTATTGGACACTGATTGTTATGGTGTCAATTATTGTTGTGGCGTCAATGTTACACACCAATAAACATGTATTGGACACTAATTGTTATAGCATTAAGGTTGAACACCAGTACACATGTATTGGACACTGATTGTTATGGCGTTAATGTTAAACACCAATCAACATGTATCGGACACTGATTGTTATGGCGTCATTGTTCCACACCAATAAACATGTATTGGTCACTGATTGTTATGGCGTCAATGTCACATCCCAATACATATGTATTTGACACTGTTTGTTATGGCGTCAATGATTATTATGGTGTCAATGTTATACACGAATAAACATGTATTGGACACTGATTGTTATAGCACTGTCTGTTGTGGCGTCAATGATTCTTGCGGCGTCAATGTTACACACTAATAAACATGTATTGGACACTGGTTGTTATAGTGTCAGTGTTACACACCAATGAACATGTATTAGACACTGATTGTTATGGTGTCATTGTTACACACCAATACACAGGTATTGGTCACTGGTTGTTATGGCGTCATTGTCACACTCCAATAAACATGTATTTGACACTGCTTGTTATGGTGTCAATGTTATACATGTAATGGACGCTAAATTTTAAAACACATGTCGGGTTGAGACAACAACTGTTTGAAACATATATGTAAATACCCATTGTGAAAATCCATGTACATACTAAATGCATGCATATCACATGTTAAAAATACACTATGCTGCAACTACATATTAAATAAGGTTGACAAGGCAACCCTTAAATATACTATGCTGCAACTACATATTAAATAAGGTTGACAAGGCAACCATTAAATATACTATGATGCAACTACATATTAAATAAGGTTGACAAGGCAACCCTTAAATACACTATGCTGCAACTACATATTAAATAATATTGACAATGCAACCCTTAAATACACTATGCTGCAACTACATATTATATAAGGTTGACAAGGCAACCCTTACATATACTATGCTGCAACTACATATTAAATAATGTTGACAAGGCAACCCTTAAATACACAATGCTGCACCTACATATTAAATAAGGTTGACAATGCAACCCTTAAATACACTATGCTGCAACTACATATTAAATAAGGTTGACAAGGCAACCCTTACATATACTATGCTGCAACTACATATTAAATAAGGTTGACAAGGCAACCCTTAAATATAATTATATTTGCCTTTTCTCGACCCTAATTTCAAATTTGAGTAGATAGGCACATAGGTAGGCAGGCACATATGTAGGCAGGCACATAGGTAGGCAGGCACATACGTAGGCAGGCACATATTTCTTTTAAAAAAATATTTAACAAACGTAATGAAAAACATTGATATTTTAATTTATAATTGAACTGGCATTTATTTATGAAAATCAGTAAAATAATGACCATTGATTTAGAACTGAACTGACGAGATTTAAACAGTTAGTGGCATGTATGACTACCAGTGTCTGTGTTGACTTGAAATCTTATAACAAGAACAACGATACAACGATATATGAAATTAGATCAAGGTCATAGATGAAACACCTGTCAACAAAAGATTGCACTCCCAAGACACAACTATTTCAAAATAGACGTGTTTGTCTTCCACAGATTAAACTATAATCTAAGGTTAAAACATATAGTGCATACACTGCAAAATAATTGTGTTTACCGATTGAACACGTTACTAACCGTATGTTTAGTCTAAACACATTTAGGAGTGTTCATAATCTCAACGCTTACTCGTAAACATGTTACTTGCCTTAATATTTCTAAACGTGTTTAGTTCTAGAAAATGTTCCATAGACATATTTCTAAACGCGTTTAGTTCTAGAACATGCTCCATAGAATTGTGCTTTGATAAGGTTGACCGCCATTTTGAACGCGGGTGAACGCATGCATTGGAGAAGCAGACAACTCGAAAATCTGCAATTTCAAGGTAAAACCACCCAAGAAAACTTGTTTAAAATTGAACAATTTACGATTAAAAATGGCGGAGAGTGAAGACTAGTTTTTATGCGCTCAGGAAATTTAAAAGCCGAAATAAGTAAAACGACTGGGATTTGTGCGATGTTAAAGGCCGAGATTGGTAGACCAGGGAAACTCTTGGATGATTGACAGTAATTGTAAAGAAATTACTCTCCGACCTCCTAACTGACCCCATTATCACCCCATTATCACCATGTGTCTGCTACTACAGTATACATTCCTGATCCAGAATGTTTTATGGTTTTATGTGAATCAATGCTAACTCAATGAAAGGTGAACTAAGAATTAACAAAGTGCAAATAATCTTGCAATAAAATATTTGTATTGGTGAATATAACTGATATCAATAAATGTAATCTATTGAAGGATGTACTACATTGTGTTCTAAACTAAAATGGTAACAGCACTCATTTACCACATAAAAACATATTGTATGAATATTGAATTGATTGTTATGTATACATGTATTGTTTAATAATAATAATAATAATAATAATAATGACTTTATTATCGAGTAAACTCAGTTGGACATGGTCCAATCTTCCCTAAGGTTCTCAACAGTAAAATAATACAAAAAGGTCAATAACATTTTTAAAACACATTTACAAGTCGAAATAATACAAAATAGTCAATAAGATTTTCACGTTTACAATTGTCCGTGCATTCACTGGAATAGATTGACAGGCTGAAGAAATATACGAATGCAAAAAACATAGACAGTTCTGCAAGATATAGCACTAAACAAGCAATAGTTAATACAAACGATAGTAATTGTTATGATATTTTCTTTGGAAATTTTACTTAATTTACTAACATTTACAAGAGGGTTATACCCTCCCCCTTCCCCCCTCCCCCCACCCCACCACACATACACACATACACAACACACCCACACATACAAAATTAAAACATGAACATATTCATAACATCATTCCCACATAAGACCCATATAGAGCTGTCCAGCTGGGTTCGGGTATAATCCTCTTGTAAATGTAAGTACACAGTCTGGCATAATTTCCCGTTTCAAATACACAATGTTGTGCAGCTGGGCTTCTTGTCTCTTTTTATTTCTTTTTTTTTACCGCTCCAACGGGATCTACAGTCTGTTCATATATAATAAGTGCATAATTTGAATATATGTTATAATATACATTAGCTAATTGATGATGATGATTTCTAAGGTTTAAAATCCCTCTACCATATGAGCCCCGGGAAGAATCCCCCGTTGGCTCGGCATTATGTCTGGACTATTGCGTGAGTGATTGTGTGTAGTGCTATGTATCTATCTACAGTCTACTTGAAGCAGATATAGTGCTGCCACACTGGAATACCACGCCGTAGTACGTGATACCCCACCCAGACACATTATTCTGACACCGGGTTGACCAGACGGTTTTTGACCAGTCGTAGTACTAACCATTATTTGCTTGTCAGGCATTGGTTACAAGTAACTACTCCATTTTTAAAGTCTTTGGTATGACGCGGTCAGGGGACTCGAACCCACGACCTCCCGAATGCAAGGCAGACACTATAACCACTACACCACAATGCTTCGGTATTAGCTAATTCATTTTGCTATTACTTATTAAGCGTAACAAGAATAGTAATTACGTGAATATAACATCACGCTGTATGACTTATCTCAGACAACAACATATTATAAATGTCAATTTATGTTTTCTGCTTGTATATATGTAACTAGTTCCTTGCGAGAAATAGTAATATATATAGAGGATATCTGTTGTTTTGGAGTGAATAACATATTTTATTTCATCGAGAAGTGAGAAAACTATGTTATTCACGACAAAACTACAATTTTTCTTTTTATTTTATGAATTTACCAAAAAAATATAGGCAACTACAGTAGAACAACAGAAGTAGTCCCGGCAGCTACTGTGAAATAAAACTCTATAGTCCACAGTGTGGAATAACACTTTTATTTCACTGATAAAATACGATATTTCATTGCATATCATAAAATAAATACAGTTTATCTTTGTGTCTGTATATGTACGTGTTTGTTAATATTAAGAATCACATGCTTGTATATAGGTAGTGTGTATATGTGCACGCGCGTATGAGCAGGTATGTGCGTGTGTATGTATGCATGTGCGTATGTACGTGTGTGCGCGCGTACCTGTGTGTATACCGATCAAACATAACATTATAGTACTATATAATTCTATAATACTTTGAGATATTTTCAGTATCTCAAAAACACTGGTTATAAACTATATATTACATAATTTAATATGATATTTTATTAATATTTCTAATGATTCACGCATTTTTACACCAGTTTGCACGAGAACGCCAAGACAACGTTACATCATCCAAGACGACGTTACGACAAGTGGAACCGGAACTCTTCGTTAATTTCCGTAATCGTTATTCCTAGTGACGGAATCTGACGAAGTCGTCCGTAAAACAATCGGAACGTCATTGGGCATTTCCGCCACTGACGGAAAAGGCCGAGCAATGTTCCGTACTGGGAAATATCTCCCATTAGGAGACATTTCCCAGTAGAGCAAACGAGTAGATATAGAGAATATTATGTCAATGTCTTTTTTTTTCTTTTCTTTTTTTTTAGCCATTCTTCGTTTTCGTGCCGAGCCTAATAAACTTGATAGTAAAAGGCACTGACATAATATTCTATTTATCATGTAAATTATCCATATTTTCTGTATGAATTACTATTATTACCTATTTCTTAGAATGGTACGCTTATCGAGGACGTCGCCATGTTGTTGTTTTTTGTTTGTTTTATGACGTCAGGCAAAATTACGTGCATGACGTCAGATAACGTTACGTACAATAAACGCCGAGGGATTCCGCATTGATTTGCTTTATTGGCCAGTGCCTAATTAAAGCAAAATTTAATAGGTCACCCCTTTATTAGGCAGAAAAGTGCATATCTGCATGATAAATAGCTTTTCTATTCCCAGGATTTCCTATATAAATCAGAGACAATTATGTAATATAGTTACTTTATACGTTCACCTTATGTCATTATTATTTTCTCTCTCCAATTGAAAGTTAATTAATTTGTTAACGCTTACCATTGTATATGTGTATATGTATGGAAATCTCGAAAGAGGAAATAAAGTGTATGATCTATCTATAAGCTGACTGCAAAATAAATCCAGGTGATTTGACATTTATTTTAGTTCACATAATGTTATTCATTGTAAGGTATTGTTACCAACTGAGAAAGTATGTATTATGGTAATAATTAATAATATGGGTGTATTAATATCAACGGTCACATGCTGATAATATTTCCTCCAGATTAGAGGACCAGTACTCTATGTGTGATGTCTATGAGAGAGTAAGTGGTCTGGTGTAAGATGATGTAAGAAGTCAGAAGTATGTCAGAAAGCATGAAAAAAAGACATTATTAATCATATCGCATTATTAAAATAGTATTTGTGCATATTTAATTAAAGTCGATGGTGTATCTTTGAAGAATAGTTGTATGACTTTATTATATAAAATTATGTTATCAGTTCAGTTTGCTGTTAGAATCTTCATTTCTCCTCCCAGAAATACAGAACTGACCACAGGAATTTATACAGATGTTATCATTCAGTGGTGTGTGCTCTTGGGCCATTATAATCACAGATAATCACAGATTTATAGCCCTAACTTGGCAGGTGTTAATGACCAGTGCCAATCATCGGAGAGATCCCCTGGTCTACCAATCTCGGCCTTTAAACGAAGTAAATTGGATTTTATGAGATATTAAATCAATGTAAAATCTCATATATAAACTCTCAATATAATGTCAATGAAATATAATGCGCTTTTTTTTCAATGAAAAACTATTTTGATGTGTTGAACAATATTGCGGGAAACACAGACTTTTTACAAACAGTTATAAAGGATCGAGAGACAACAGGTGGACGTGTGTTGCAACTAAGGATGATAGTGATCGTTTGCAGTTTTTGAATAGTTCAATGGACAATAAAATATTGAAGTTTTTTGACGAGCTGCCGGTCGTGAAAGCTGGACAAAATGATTGTAACAATGGTAAAATACAGTGTGTAGTATGTTCCAGAAAGTGGGTCAAGTGATCGATGTAACTAATCGTCAGTCTGAGTTGTTGCAAACTCTATCGTACAAATCCACTGACCTCGAAGCTCGCTCTCGAAGGAACAATTTAATATTTTGGGGGGTTCCCGAAAGCACGGGTAAATACCGTTTTCAATTGTTATGAGATCTTCTCAGCGATAGATTCGATATGCACTCGATATGTATTGTTAGGGCTCCTAGGCTTGATGCACGTAAAACGGGTCAGCCCCCAGGAGGCCGATTATTGGTACACGTACAACTGGTCAGCCCCTAGGAGGCCGATTATTGGTCAGCCCCCAGGAGGCCGATTATTGGTCAGCCCCCAGGAGGCCGATTATTACAAACTGTCGGGAATTTCAAGACACTGATTACATTATGAGAAATGCTGCAAGATTAAAGAATACACCATTTTCTATAGATTTTGATATGCCAAAAGAGATCCAAGAAGCACGTAAGTGCTTTTACGTTTTTACCTAGATGTAAGGACCTAAGATCTCAAAACCCAGGGTCCAAAGTGCAGATTGTGTCACCTGGAAAGTTGATATTGTATGGCAAAATGGTTCAGGATGGATTCGAGAATGGAACAAATACTTGTACTGCCACCGTTTACATTATTTTCCGACAATTGACAATGTCAACATTGGCCAGAGTAAGCGCTGCATTGAATTTGGCCCGGTCACTATGTTTTCGGTCCACTCAGGTCTTTTCGGGAGTTAGTGAACCAGTCAGCTGTTTCCAGGAGGCATTTTGAAAGCTACTATCGAACTGGACGGACGTCACTTCACCGGTATTAATGTCAGTACGATCTAATGTTAAAACTAAACGGCTCATGGCAGGTCATGTGGAGCCCTGATAGGACCCAAGGTCCAACATTGGGGGTTATATGAGCCTCCATTAGGGGGTTATCGGAGTCCGTTTAAATAAAACAAGGGCGAGTGTAGTGAATCTGGCCTGATCACTGCGTTTTCGGTCCACTCAGGTCTTTTCGGGAGTTAGTGAACCAGTCATCTGTTTCCAGGAGGCATTCTGAAAGCTACTATCGAACTGGACGGACGTCACTTCACCGGTACATCGAGCACTATATACTGATGGTGAGTTAACTAGTTCGTCATGTCAGAATCACTTCATTGGCCATGAGGATGAGATGGAACGGGAAGAAATAGCGACAAAAACTGGCCTTTTATCGGCGGAAAAAAATGGCGACAAAAAGCTGAACACAAAGTTTCAAAGCTCTTGAAAACGGAGGAGTGCAAGGTTTATGTTGTTGATTAGTATTTGTTGAGTCAGGACAGTGATAAACAAATACCGCATGCTGCGTCAACAATCTTCGACGTAAAATGTAATTTCACATTGGCATCGAACCGGACCGGGAACCAGTCCATCGGAAATCGAATCAAGTGTTTGAGCATATATGGCATACATTATCAACTTAAAAAGGTTTTAAAGAAGTGTGAGACCTATGCAACATTTCAGGAGATAGCCATCACCCTGACAAGTGAGTTGTTGTGCCCCAAGGCCTACACTATCAACAATAGAGGGTAGACTGGTACCATTTCAGTCAAGTAAAGTGAAAACGTGTGCAAAAGTACAGGAATACATCTAATAAATCCAGGTACCTACCTGTAAAGTAGTGTTGGTGTAACCAATCAAACATCTGAGCATCTTGTCAGATTCTAAATTGTTGGTCAATAGAATAAATAACTCAGTAACGAACTTGATCATTAGCAGGGCTATACGCAGGATGAATTATATAGTATAATTAATTGATATAACCACTTGTCACTGCCCAACATTAGTTTGAGGCATCTGATTAGGGGCTTAAAGCGATATTCACCACTAATTGAACAATTGTATTTCTTGAATCTGTTAAAGGGGAAATGTCCGTAACAGTTAGCTTATAAAACACGGAATAACTACGTTGACACGTTAAACATTTACCATTATTGAATATTTACTAAATAAAAACAAGATTGTTTGACGGAATTCAACAGCTATACAAAAAAAAAGAAATACGTCTTGGTGAGTTTGAACTCGCAGCCCAAACTAAAATTACACTTGCGGTTAATAATAGTGAGAGCACAATAGTCGCGAGCGCTACCAACTGAGCTAAGCGGGCCATCAATATTAAGCAATAAATACTATATAAAAACCTAATGCTCAGCTGTCTGTAAGGTGATCAGCAGCAATTATAAATAATGTGGGACCAACACGAATAAATAAAAATTATTTTTACTAAAAACTCACGAATATATTACTACGGACTTATTAGGGTCTGGGCTCGCATTTTTATGTATACATTTCACTGAATAAAAATACGACAGTTATTTGGTTATGCTCAATATCTGCTTACTTACGGACAGTTTCCCTTTAATCATATTGATTTAGGCAAACTTATTCTTTGGACTATGAAAAGAGTTTTATATTCATTTGCTATGTTCGTTGGATTTATATAAAATTCTAGAACAAGGAACTGATATCAAAGCGGAGAATAACGTTTTCACAGCGCGTTAGATAATTAAAGGAACGCAACTCATACAACACCTATTTTGGACTGGGCATCACCACATACTGCACATATATCGGACATTTGTCAACTGGGTTAGTTTGATATATCATAGGTATAATGAACTGATATCCACAACTGTATTGATATTGTAACTGTATCTTTCAATTTAAAGTAACACAATATAACGATCATTGTTTCCCTGATATCTTCACGTACCACTCTGTGATGGCAATATCCAGGAGAGGAACCGTTTAAGCAGTTTGCTTCCGTCCAATCATTTTTGCTATTTATGTATCATATAAACACAAGCAAGGTTTTACGCAAGCGTAAAATAGCTGCCGAGAGACAAGAAATTAACATAATAATATATCAAGTCACGGGTGTTAAAACAATATTGAAAAAAATAAATGTTGTCATGGAGACATAAACACGCCACAACCGTTTTTCTTACATTCTTTCCAATTTTTACAACCAGTTCTTCCTACCAGGCATTTTAAATCAATGTGGGCGACCTCGCTTCTTTCTGTCCAAAAACCTTGACATGCCTTACATATTGATTACAATTACCTTGGTGACCTTGACGACCTACTGAACCCAAAAGTAATAAGCTTCCTCCTCTAACCAAGGACAATGCACCTATGCAGTTTAATAAGTCATATTTCCGGGATTGTCATTTGCAATGTGTATGTCCATATGACCCCAAAAGCAAAAGGGTTTCGCCTCTGACTAAACGTAATGCATCTATGAAGTTTCATGAGTGCAAGGGTTATGGTTGCAGTTATTTGGCGGAATGTGTATTTTCATATAAGGTCATAAAAGGTCATGATGTCCTTGATATTTGGCCTATTGACCCCGAATACAATATAAGGTCTTTCTCTTGTCAATAAGGTCTTTCTCTTGCCAAATGCCCCGTATGGTTCCCGGGTGCCCCGTTTGGTCACGGGGCAAAGAATAGGGCCACTGCACATCCCTTTGAAGGGGTAGGCAGAGGGGTAGAATCCCCCCAAATTCATGTTCATTTTATCATTTTTTGTTCATGTTCATTAAAGGTCTTCATCATGATCCCTGCATTGTTTCAGGTGCCATCTCGGTCACATCAAAAGAACAGTGGCAGAAAAACAATAAACGTGGCTCCAGCGTAAATGGAGTTTTTACGATAGAATTTGCAGCAACTCTGCAGTTCAGGGTGAGAAGGTTCTAGGCCAATTTTCCATATTTTATCTCGATGTACATGGAGGATGAGCCTGGCATGTTCATGCCTGTTAGGCGCCATATAACCTGTAATGTGTTAGTGCGCCTTAAAACCCCAATTCAATTCAATTAAAATTCTCTTGCCAATGTCAATGCACATACGAAGTGGGGGTGTTATGGTTTTGATGTTATCGCGCAGAATGCATATTACAACATAAGGTCATAGTGACCTTGACCATTGACCTGCTAGCTCCAATGAAATACAATATTTTCTCTTACCATATACTCATGAAGTGTCGTGAGTGTAGGTGTTATGGTTTTGAAATTATCCCACAAAATGCCTATTGCCATATAATGTCACGGTGACCTTGACCAAATGACCCAAAATCAATAGGGTTCCTCCTCTCTTCGAAGTCAATAAACCTATCAAATTCTTCAGTGTGGGTGTTATAGTTTCGAAGTTATCGCGAAGAATGCCTATTTCCATAAAAGGTCATGGTCACCTTGACTTTTGTCCAACTGAACCATAATCAATAAAGTTCCTCCTCTCACCAAAGGCAATGCACCTATGAAGTTTCTTAAATGTTGGTTTTACGATTTCGAAGTTATCAGATGGAATGCCTATTTCCATATAAGGTCATGGTGACCTTGACCTTTGACCTACTGGCACCAAAAAACTACAGGGTTCATTCTTTCACATAGGGCATTGTACCTTGAAGTTGTTTGAGGGAAGGTGTTAAGATTTTGAATTTATTGTACGGAATGCATGATTCAATATAAGGTCTCTGTGACCTTGACATGTGACCTACTGGCTCCAAAAGCAATAGGGTACCTCCTCTCAACTAAGGCAATGTGCCTATGCTGTTTTATTAGTAGGTGTTACGATTTTGAATTTAATGTGTGGAATGCATATTTCAATATATGGACAGTATAGCCTTGACCTTTGACCTAATGAGCCCAAAAATTGGGTGCCTGCTTTCAACATGGCCGATGAACCTATGAAGTTTTATGAGTGTAGATGTTACGGTTTTGACGTTACCATGTGGAATTCATAAAAGGTCAGTAACATTTGACCCCAAAAGCAATAGGGTTCCCGCTTTCAACAATGGTGATTAACCTATGAACCGAGGGTTGGCTGGCGGACGGACGAACGAACAGACAAGCAGGTAGACAACCCCATACCATAATACGTCACGTTTTTTAAACGGGCGTATAAAAAATACAAACAATTTATTACAAAACAGTAATTCAAAAGTACAAACAAATAATTATTAAGAAGTACCTAAAATCGGAAGGATAAAACAGAAAACATGAACTGGAAACACATTCATTACACTTTACAGTATAAATGAACTCAAAAAAAACGCCTCAAGGAGCATTTTGTTTTGTAGTTGCCTTTATATAGAGGATCTTAAACGAGTTCCCATTTCATATAAGATTTATGAAACGAGTTATGAATTAAAAATAAATCATAACGAGTTTCATAAATCTTATATGGAATGGGAACGAGTTTAAGATCCTTTTTATCACATAACATTGCAATCAAATTAGTAAAAATTAATTCAGATGGACATAGAACCGCCACGAATTTAGCGCCAAAACGTCATAAAATATGTGACGTCGTAACGTCGCGTCTCACACATGACGTTGCGTATAAAAGAGTTTGTGTTTTACCTCTTTACAAAATAGCAGTCTACGCCAACTTTTTAACAAACCAACAACAATGTTTTGTATAACGTGCGTTATTTTTATAAGCTGTCACAAATAGTAAGTTTATGACTCAGATCTGGGTGAATTTGTAATAAATAAAATAGTTTCAGTTAATAAACTTGCGTAGTGTTACAGGTTTAACTCAACCAATCAAAATCGTTCCAGGTTGTATTACACGTGTGTAATGCAATAGAATATTAAATGGGTGTTCGACACTGCTAACAAGGGACTTTATGTGATAAACAATTGTCCTATGATAATGTCGTCTGTTTGTATGATGACGTTGATGGCGTCATATACTGACTCTGTCTTCTCTGTAAGGCACCGTACAATGGAACTACCGCATCGATTGTCGTAATTTGGTATTTGTGACGGTTACAGAAATCGACGAGGCAATTCTGGCCAACACCGTGCTAAACGGAAAAGATCAAAATTCATTTGCATAAATATGTATTACACTAGTGTATTAAGATAAATATATCATGGCTTTATAACACTCCGACGTCGCAAGTTATTCGATAAATGTGTCTAAAGAAGTAATTAAACTAACACTCGTTTGGAACATGAAGTTATTTACAATATTATTAATGTTAAATACTGTTGTATATCTGTGTTTCGTCATTTGTTAGCTTGCATTACCATACATAACATACTGAATAATCAAACAGGAATTCCAAACCGAGTACGCGTCATTCATTACAGATGGACGGTCACGAGACTGGATGGATAACATACTGAATAATCAAACAGGTATTCCACACCGAGTACGTGTCATTCATTCCAGATGGAAGCTCAAGAGACTGGCTGCATAACATACGTCAAGCATGTTACCTTTTAAATTATCGGCATATAAATTGCCACATCAGTATTGATCCTCTCCAAGTATGATATATAAATTCGGATTTAAACAAAAGGCATAGTATATTTCCAACACTTTGTATATCAGTCACCAGAATTGGAGTTTCTGAACCAGCCGGGATTTCACTTTGAGTATATTACAGTTTCCGACATCTCACGTACCAACCTAGTCCAACAAGTGACTATACTATCATTTGTATCGGGTTGTATATAAAAATAGTATGGCTGGTTCCAACACAGGGTATGTTATCGGGATGACAGTTCAATCACATAGTTTGTCATGTATGTATGAACAGTGGACATTGTACGTCTACTCGACGGGAGTTATAAATGTTGTTGTAAAGGTTACTTCATCTCATAGAATATTGCGGGTATATGAAATCAGTTAACTGGACAAATACTTTGATCCACAGACTACTCTTACATGTTACCTCTCCTTCATTTGTCTTCAAGGATATTTTAAAGATACTTTGCTTTACACGCATGTCTTTAATGAATGTATAGTACTTATATACGTCATGGCTGTGCATATGGTCCATATGATACACTTGACCTAAGTGGTTGTTCAGATGCTTGGATGCACACATGTCTTTAAAGATGCCGCGAATGACTAAATTCTGACTAAATTCTACAATGCGCTAGATTCAAGTATCTGGTGTCTCGTATGTATGCATACGCATGTGTTTGTAAAGCTTGCTAGACATGGTAAATCGTTTACTGCACACGCTACACTTATATGATGTCTCGCCAGTACGTACGCGCAGATGACTTTTAAGCTTATCTGACCTGGTAAATCCTTTACTGCAGTAAATCTTTTACTGCATAGGCTGCACTTATATGGTGTCTCACCTGTATGTATAAGCATATGAATGTTACGATGGCCAGACATGATAAATCCTTTACTGCACACACTACATTTATATGGTTTCTCACCCGTATGTATAAGCATGTGACTGTCAAGACTTCCTGACCTGGTCAATCCTTTACTGCACACGCTAGTTATATGGTTTCTCAACTGTATGTATGCGCATATGACTGTTAAGACTGCCTGACGTGGTAAATCCTTTACTGCACACGCTACACTTATAAGGTGTCTGACCTGTATGTATGCGCATATGCCTGTTAAGATCGCTTGACATGGTAAATCCTTTACTGCACACGCTACAGTTATATGGTTTCTCACCTGTATGTATGCGCATATGCCTGTTAAGGTCGCCTGACACGGTAAATCCTTTACTGCACACGCTACAGTTATAAGGTTTTTCACCTGTATGTATAAGCATATGACTGTTAAGATTGCATGACATGGTAAATCCTTTACTGCAAACGCTACACTTATATGGTTTCTCACCTGTATGTATGCTCATATGCCTGTTAAGATGGCCGGACTCGGTAAATGCTTTACTGCACACGCTACACTTATATGGCTTTTCACCTGTATGTATGCGCATATGCCTGTTAAGACTGCCTGACTTGGTAAATCCTTTGCTGCACATCGTGCACTGGAACGTCAACTGTCCTGTATCCATGTTTATTGAAAGACGACTTTGCCTATTGTTTTGTTGTCGTAATGCGGTATCTGAAACAAAATAATATGCATACTCAAATTGATATTATGTAATAGTTCAGTTTAACGCGTATGTCATAATTAATATCGTCTGCGTGTTCTATCAGTTGACATAAAGTATACTGTTAAAACAGTTAAAAAATGTATGTAGATCTCCTCTCATATGGAGTACAAAAGCAATAACATACAGCTGCGTACCCATTAAAACAAGATATCGGGACCTGCCGGACGGACGTACAGAGAGACGGAGACAGACAGACAGATAGCTCATTTCCCTCTATCATTATTGGAAGTTTCAATGCAGTCCCATTAGTAGTTTTTGAGCTATGCTCCATCTATCACTGTGTGAAGTGTGAAATTTTATTGCGATCCCAGTCATTTTCTTTTTTTACTTATGCCCCGAACACAAATTGTAATTATGAGAATATAATTACAAAGGGTAATAGTCATAGTTCTTTTTTTCTGCACTTCCACTTATTGCCCTCCATCAATGTGTGAAGTTCAGGCCTGCCAAAACTTGTTAACATAAAATTCTGAGATTTTTAAAATTTAAGATTTAAACCAAACATTTTTAAATAGAAATTTGGAGAGCGCAACTAGTTTTCGCACTTATCTTTTTAATTCGCAAACTTTGTGTTATTCATTCGATCTTTGGAGATCGCTGAGCCCGATACTTATATTTTCAATTTCTTTTGTTTTCTTACTTAATTTTTGATTCTGTGGTTCCACTACTCCGGCCGATAAAAGGCTCTGGGTATTGTTTAACCACTCATAGAATTTGTTTTCTGCTTTTTGATACGCAGGCTTCATAACCGCTGCTCCCAACTCAATTCCATTATGTTTATTTCGCTCTTCGGGGCATTTAATTTTATTAGATACTGGGACCATACGCCGGACAACATGGGGAAGCAGTACGCTCCATGTCCCCCACCATATGCATGCCATCTTTGGGATGGTTAACATTATTGTGTACTATTGATTTTATGAATATTGAGTTCTGCTCAACCCGGGGCTAGATGGCGTGAGCGGTAGCTAGCATATTTCACTTCCGCTCATGAACAGTCCCAATCAAACCGAGACTGCAATATTTCGTATGTGTCGTGCTCGGCCGTTTCCTAAGGTCCATTATCATACTCTTTTTTATGTTCACATTTATTTTTAAAGCACAAATTTTAATTATAGAAAATAATAGATTAGCATACTTCCAACAAAAATAGTTTTAAGGGAGACTGTATAATTTGATTAGCAAAATGATATATAGGGTCCTATAGAAACCACAGCGTCCGAACGTAGGTGGCATCGTAGGTCCGCACTGTACTGCAAACAAGGACTTGAAACTACAATGAAAGAGACAAAAAACAACAGAAAGGGTGGTGAAGACAGGGTTACCGACTTGGAACGGTAAGTAGGCAATAAGGCCTACTGGTTAGCTTGAATCGATTTTATATGCGCACAATCCTCGCTATTATCCTGTCCACAGCGCCCAAATAGACAAGACAATGTAAACAAAACTTGATAATACAATGAAAGAGACAAAAAAAACAGAAAGGGTGGTGAAGAAAGGGACTTGGTTAAATTTCGGCCACAACTGTTTTTTCATGGAAGTGCACTTAACTTATTACACATATGCCTGCTAAATGCAAATACAGTCTTCATAACTCTAAAACAAATTATAATCATCGTAGTTGTTATAGTGATACACCATCTAAGGATTTGCTAGTTCCTCACACTTGCTATTTCAATTAGATTGAAAAATTAAAGAAGCCACAGATATGCACACGTTATGTCACTGAAAAAACTAATGATATCCTTAGGTGTTAATTTTATATTCAGACAGTGCTTACACGGACGACCCCCATTAATCCATACGACAATTAATTGCAAATACTCTTCGACTAGGGAACGTAACAGGACAAATTCGGGAAATAGCTGATAAACTGTGAAAATATAGCTGTTATATCATGAACATTTTGTTTCGATGGAAAATCCGGAGATTGTACACTTAAATTCGGAGATACGGAAAGCGACTGAAAATCCGGAGATTTGGCAGGCCTGGTAGTAGTTCCTGGGTTATGCTCCGGAAAAGAATTATAACAATACCCTTACAAACTGCATGACTCTATTCTGAATGAAGATAAAGCTATGAGCCTCAAGTATCATTAAGTGAAGTTTCACTGCAGTACCATGAGTAGTTTATGCGTATACGCCGTACGACATGGGTAAGCATATAACTCCATGTCCACCGCCGTATACATGCCATCTTTGTGATGGTTACAATTGTGTACTATTGATTTTATGAATATTGAGTTCTGCTCAACCCGGGACTAGAGGGCGTATCGGTAGCTAGCATATTTCACTACCGCTCATGAACAGTCTCAATCAAACCGAGACTGCAATATTTCGTATGTGTCGTGCTCGGCCGTTTCAAAAGGTCCATTATCATACCTTTTTTCATGCTCCGCTCCGGACAAGAATTATACGTATAACATTACACAGGGTATTAACTCTTTGATAGAGTATTGCTGGTTATGCATATGCTGGTTATGCACAGCACTTCCTTGTTCAGTTATCGTGTTTGAAGTTGCATTGCAGTCCTATAAGTAGTTCTAGAGTTATGCTCCGGACAAGATCTCTGGATGGACGGATAAATTGGCAACCATCTTACCTGTTGATACGTGGGGCTAGGATTTATTTCCAAACACGCATAGGAGTCAATGCGATAGTAAGAGCAGAACGAGCTCCCGGATGCATATATAGCCGCCCCTCCCCAGTGGCGGCTCTGGAATCCAACATCATGTTTACAGTAACAGTGATCATAATCCGAGCAAGTAATCTAAAATTTTCTGACGATATCACAACATAGTTGAATACACATTTGTCTCTTAAGTTAATAGCTTTAAAGCCACTGAGTGGAAACCATCTTCCAATTTATAGAAACAGTTATGTTAGACCTTAAACGAAAATTAACCTAATGAATTAAAACCATGGTTCTATGTAAAGTATTTGAGCTTGATCAAAGCAAACTTGGAGACAATGGTATCAAAGGATCTAGGAATCCACCTTTAATCCAAGATGTTTTTACCTGAAGATTAAGTTTCTTTATCATATAACAGAGACACTAGTAACCTTGACCAAGTAACATTTAAAGCAATATCAAGCCTCATATCCATATGTTTAGGTTTATGTCGGACATGTCCTCTTCTTACATTTATAACACTATTCTTACAAACACATATTGTTTTTCTATCTATAGTAACGCTAACACTGCCCTTGGCCAAATGAAATGATAATCGATCAAAAACCTCGTTATACAATGGGAAATCTAGCCATGACATACGTCATATTACCGGATTTACTGTTTGGAAACCCTGTAAAATTAGATTTAAAATGTCATAGTAAGAACAGAAGTTACAAATGGTCGTACTGTCTCAATTTTCCAGAATTAACAAGACACAGGTTGTTTGTTTCTATGGTGTTTTACGTCATTTTCAACACATGTAAATACATACTGAAAGGTGCATTCCTTGGAATCAACAAACACAAAAACAAGAGATAAAAGTAGCAGACTCGGTTTTATTGAGTCTGTTCAAGGTTATATATGATGGCCGATTTTTTTGTAGTGGAGGCAGACCACCTACTTTTCCTGGGTAGAACCAGTACAGCACACCTTCCGCCATCCGTAAAAATCGATACTGCCTCACTTATAAGTCGAGCTCCCAGTGAAATTCGAACCCGCAGCGGTGAGAGGCGTAGGTTTACAACGTAACGTCGTTAACAATTCGGCCACCCAGACGCATATAAACAAATCTGTAAGGTCAGCCTCTACTCTACTGACATAGACTCGGTACATTTAAAAACGTAACAGGATTGATTTTCGATTATTTTTAGTCCGCTGTTATTTTGTTTTTTAAATCTAGACTGTATTTTATGTTAGTACACAATACTGTGTATTTTAAGTCTATTTGTCCCAACGGTTAACATGGCGACAAATAGTTTGACTTGCTAAGGTTTGATCTGCTTCTTTCAGTTAAACACATTTTGCACGAGGAATACTTACATCTCTAAAAATGCAAACGTACCATGTGTACTACGAAATAACAATGCATTACTTGTAAAACACCACGTGCTATAGATGGATGTGTGAAGAGAAATATAATAAATACTGAAAAGGACATCCTTT